>JBBBDQ010000625.1:3857500-4165000 GCA_037127315.1 Ascarosepion bandense | reverse complement strand
TGGGAGTTATTGAAAGACGAATGAGAGGGAATAACTGCTGATTTTTGCAAGAAATTAATTAGATCATGTGTTCGACGATGAAGAGAAGTCATTGAAAATAAGGGAATGTTTACCAAATATTGATATTTTGTTCAGAATCATGTATTAACAAGATCGTTCCTTAACTTTTGCCCAGTAGCTTATTTCCTTTGTTCCATTTAATCCTTATTTAAAAAAAAGTATTATGTAAATTTTTATAACTTTGTATAGTATTTATGCATTACACCTTACTCTTTATTCGGTAAAAACAACAAAAAAATATCTTTGATGGTGGATGTCTTTATGTTAATGACCCTGCAAACCACTCTGAAAATGGCTCATGAAAGCTTAGAACCAGCATAATAAAAAAATATCCAAATGTTGGACAATTTTTTCTTTATTTCCACCAGAAATTAAAGCCAAATTACAATGTTTAGAATGGCTCATGACATATTTTTAAATCCAAAAGGATAATCAGGTAGGTAAATCCCAAAAACTCAATCCTAATTAATATTACTTTCATTAATATTAAAACTGGTCAAGGTGGAGTGCTCAATCCAAATATTATATTCTAATTACAGAGCCAAATATAAAAATAAAACAAAATTTTGATGTTTAAATTCGTTGAATAGCCATTTCTACGGAAACTTTCCCGTTTCCTCAGCAAC
Organism: Ascarosepion bandense; assembly: GCA_037127315.1. Classification (NCBI taxonomy): domain Eukaryota; kingdom Metazoa; phylum Mollusca; class Cephalopoda; order Sepiida; family Sepiidae; genus Ascarosepion; species Ascarosepion bandense. The sequence continues at coordinate 4,164,314 of JBBBDQ010000625.1, read as the reverse complement.
GCCGAAATATTTATTCAAAATTCAAATGACGAAAGATTTTATACTGGTAGAAGCCCAAAAAACTTTTTTTCATCCACAGGAAAATAAAATGGGGTGGAATTTTTTAATTTAAGGAAGCAAACAGGGAAGCAGACAGATACCTATGTCTCAAATTAGAAGACCTCCTACCTCCCTTTCCTGAGTTGAGAGTTTAAAAGTTGAAATTTAGCCATGTCTGGGGGAATAGGAAGAACGAGAGGCTAAAGGAAAAAGAAAAAGGAAAGGAAAAAAAAAGGAAAAGCGGGGAAGGGGTGGTTGACAGGGAAGTAAGCTAAGAAAAGAAAAAAAAGGAAAAGATTTTTCCCATTGTAAAAAGGGAAACAGCTATCATCAGGGTTTTAAAAAAATTGAAAAAATTACCAAAGCAATTCTAGTTTAAATAAATAATGACTGGGACAAATTTTATAGAAAAAAAAAAAACTTGACATACAAATTTAAATTTAAAATATAAATCTTTAGTTTTAGATTTAAAATTAAAAATAAAAATAAAAATATTAACTTTAAGGGTAGATTTCAAAGGAATCCATTACTAAATTAACAGTGGCTTAGTACGAAAGGAATGAAATTATTATTTTTATTGTAAGAGCCCTGCTAAAAGTTAACCAAAACTAATCTTTATGTGTAAAAGGTAAATTAGATTTATCATTAAAAATAAATATAAATATACCTATACAATTATACCAAGGTGCAGGGAAGTTAAAGAGTAAAATTGTTATGACCAACAAAATGGAGAATAAGAATCGTCACAAAAACAAAACAAAATATATAAAGGTACAGGAAAAAATAGGGACTAAAAGTTAGTCTACAGATTTTTACGTTAAATAGTAGATATTTAGATAGGAAAAAGGAAGAAGGAAGGTATCTATAAGGCTAGGATCAGTATTTGGTAGTGGGGTTTATATATTTTCCTAAAATCATAGATTAAATTTAAGACTTAAGTTTTAAAATTCACAAATTTCGACTTATGGCGGCCATTTGCTCATGAATTCTTTCCATAAATTTAAAAGTAGGTGCTGATTTGGGTACTTTAATATTTGTATTTTTTCCTCTAAACATAGATTGCACTTATCATGAAAATTTCTACGGTTACGGGCAGATCCTATCAGTTTCCCACTAACTATGGGGTTTAACTTTTCTTCCTTTATTTTCTAAAATCTTTATGAAAGGGCTGTTTGATATTTCTGATTTGGGTTGGAAAAGGAATACCTATGATTGTAATAATGTTGCTTAAAATCTCTCGCAAATATATACCAATATAAGCCTGGTAATTGGTTCTACTGTTGGATGGTGAGATTTGAGCTTTGTAGATTACCTGGGTGGATTCACACTTGCCTTCCACTGGGCAGATACTCACAGAGCTACAATTACAATCATTAGAAATTCCAGACTTTGAATCAGTATTATATAAATTCTTTAGAATCTGATTATTGTGTGAATTAATAATATTGTCCATATTTGGGGTACAGGAATAGCTGATTTTTAATGTGTTCCTATTAAAGACTTTATGTAGAGGATTGTTGCTATTGAAATGTTTTTTGACTTTTACTAGTATAAAATCTTTTGTCATTTTTATACATTTATACAGATACATATATCTATACACACATGTACATATATACACACATACACACACCTGTATATATAAGTGTATATATATATATATATATATAAGTGTATGTACACTTATTTACGCATTGTTCATTCAGTAATGAATTAGAACACTCTCAGCTATTGGGCATGTATAATGATAATATACATGCTAAAAAGTCTGCCTCCTTTTACCGAGCACCCATAGTTCAGCGGTAGAATTGCCGACTGACACCAATTTGGTCGGGTTTCAATCCTGGGTAAAAAGCAATCGGATGTCTAACCGTACTGATGAGCTGTGATACAGCGAAACAGATCTGTCTGTGAATGACTATATATATATATATATATATATATATATATATACACACACACACGCACACACAGATATACACCCACAGAGGTATAGATATATATATATGCACACACACATTCTATATAAAATAGTTTTCTTTGAAACAACTTTATGGATATTTACCCTATTCCCCAACTGGAGTGAGATGTGACACAAGGTCTTTTTTACAGTGGGGGCCTGACTGCGTAAGAAGAGGCAGAAGAACAAAAAAATGCCGGTTGAGCTGGCCCCGGTGATGAGCACTTGGTCCACCCCTCTGCTGCAATGTGTTGGCACGGCTGCGAGACACTGTTCCCGGGGACCAAGCATATATCAGTGTAATATTTCTCAGATGCAACCCTGTCCTCAGGGACAAAGTTACAACTGAGCCACACTCTGTCTTTGCGGACAGAGATGCAACTGACAGATGATTTGGGTCCCTACCCGACACAAAAATGTTCCAGGTAAGTATAACAAGTTTATGAGTGAGGAAGCAAAATTAAGAACCCATATATATGATAATCTCACTTCTAGTGGTGCATGATATTGTTAAAAACTGGCATTATGCAACAGGCAAACATTTAAAAATAAATTTACGCTTTAAGACATCAGTAATATTTTATACATCTAATAAAAAATGAACATGTACAGATTAATGCAATAGAAAATGATGAAAAAACTAAATACTGTTTAAAAGTTATTCACAAATATAATTATATGTAGATATCTTTAACTCCTCAGACAACATTTATTTTTCAAAACTGTAACATAATTCTTTTTTCAAAAAGAAATTAGTTTATGAGAAATTAATTTTTCCAGTTTTAACCAAAGAATATTTACTGCCAGAAGATATTTGAATATAAAATCTAATGAAATAATAAAATTCCTGTACCTATAGGAATAGAATGTACATTTTCTGTGATAATATGGAAGGCACAAGAACAATTTAAAATTGTTTTTTTTCACATATTCAGAAATGTAATGACATAATTACATGTCCTATACATTTGGATATAGGACACTATCATAATGAAAGCTAACAACAAAAGAGCAAAATATTACATGAAAAACACAAATAATAAAAAGGTGCAGTTCATTTACACAATATGAAAAACAAGCTATTATGGAAAATTCTACAGAAAATGTTTAAAAGTAGAATGATATAATTCAAAGGACATGGCCCTGCCCATAACCAGTCTAAAGTAAAGATTTATTTTAAAATTTTCTCTTTTGTAACAAGAGCTTTTATTCTGGTTGAGTATGATGGCTCACAGACTTTAGTTCACCATAGGAAACAACAGAAGTATCAACGTCTACATGACTGGATGTCATAGTTGGTTGACGAGCTAAACTGAGTAAGATAGCAGCACCTTCAAAAGAGTCTTCTTTCTCTCTTGTTTGATGCAGAGAAGTGCACAGCTGGGATTTACCTATAGTGTGAATGTCTCCCACATTTTCACCAAGAGGTTTGGCTATAGCTTGAGTTTCTGTCATATTGACAGGATATAATATGGAATGCTTTGTTTGAAGGTTATTTGCATCCATTAATACCATAGAAGTTGCTGATTTGGTATTGGAGCTCAATATAGATTGATGCTTTTTTAAGTGTATGTCATTTAAATTTGAACTTACATTCTGTTTAGCTGTACCAATGTCTTTATTTATCATAGTAGAAGGTGTTGTGAAAAGAAATGCTTTATTATGAACATTAGCTGCAACAACTTTATGTGTTTGTGCAGTGGATACAGCATTTTCTAAAGTGGGATCTTGTATGCAAGATGTTAGCACATGGTTTTCTAAATTGGTAACAACTTTGGGAGGGTATTGCTGTTGAAATTCTGTTCCTGATGGCAGAATTCCCTGAGCTGGGACGGCATAGGTCATCTGGCTTGGTACATCAATAGCTGATGGTACAGAAATTGTGGTGGTGAGTGATGAATCAGAAAATAAAATTGTTCCAGCAGAAGAAGAGGGTTTAATGGTTTTTAACAAGTCAGTGTAAGGTGTAGAAATAGTCTGAATTTGAGAAGAACCAACTATTGGAGGATTTGGTGACTGAACAAGCATGACTTGGTTTTGTGTTGCTACTGGTGATGTCAGTATTTTTAGAACACCATTTTCCAAAGTAACTGGAATTCCTTGTGGTGTAACCAATTGACCCCCAATACTATACAAAACAAACTGAGGAACATTTACATTTGAAGTATTTGTCTGGCCAATACTGAGAAGGTTGTTAGAAAGCATAGTGGTTGTAGCTTGGCAAACAGTTGCTTGCTTTTGTGGTATTAATGTTTGTAATTTTGTCTGATGAATATTAGGAATAGGGGTTAATTTTTGTTGTAGAAGGCTTTGTTTATTTTTAACAGATGATGGCACTGTTTGGCCTAGAGCTTTAATTTGTGAAAAATTTGTTTGTATATTTTGGGGAGAGAGTTTTGTTAGAATCTTTGACACATTTGTAACAGCTGTGGTAGGAGGTACAACAGAGACTGGTTGGGATGATGTTGATTTTAGTGTTAAAATGCCATCAGTATTTTTGGTTGATGGTGCAGAGGTAGCAACTAAAATACTGTTAGTAGAAACTGTTCCTTGAGAAATATGTTGTGGAATAATTGATGATGATTGGTGACTAGAGCTGCTTAGTAAAGAAATGTTTTGATGCAGTTGAGTTGGAGGAACTGAAGTATTACTGGCAATAGTTGTTATAGCTAAAGATGCCTCATCTGATTTAGATAATAATGCAGGAACAGATGGTGGAATTGAAACAGTTCTGGATTTGTTAGCTGTTGTTAGTGTACTATGTTGAGTAATACACTGTGTTGTATTAGTAGCAAGCTGTGAGCTTATTACAGGTGATACAAGTTTTGGTTGTACTAAAGGAGACACCATTGACATGGGGCTGTTACTAGGCACAGAAGGATTAAAATGTTTTGTTTCTATTGTACTTAAAGCAAAATTTGTAGATACAGCATTTTGTTCTGATAATCCAGTGGTAATCAGATTCTTACAAGTACTTACATCAATTGCTACACCATCTGATAAATTATTGCTATCTATTTGTAAATTGTTTGAATTTGAATTGAGTGAAGTAGTATTGTCATTTTTCAATTTAATGCTAGCACCAGTATTTGAGAAAATAGTATTAAAAGTTTTAAGATGTTCTTTTCCTTTGATAGTAGTGTTGGTAGAAGTCTTACTACCTATATTACTGGCTTGAATGACAGCTGGGCTAACATTATTAACACTACACTGTACATCATTCTTGACATTTGTTACTGCTAAATGATTATTTAATGACGAATGCAAAAGTTGAGTGATATTTCCTGTGCTAGGTACAGCAGCTGTGGAGTGAGATAAAATTATATTGCCATTTTTTGATTGTAAAAGCTGTCCTTGAATTGTAGTAATATTATTTAAGCCTGTATTATTTCCTTGAGAGGGTATTATTTGAAGAGTTGGCCCTGAAAGTCCTTGTATTTGTTGAACAGTTGAAACTTTTTTTAAAAGATCTTTTGAATTGTACTGTTCTTGAACTGGGATAACACCAATTGGTGTTTTTTGTTGCTGCAAGTTTTGGTCTTTAGGACTTAAGAGAAGAATGCTTTGGTTGCTTGTTTTTTGCATGTTTAATGGAATTCCAGAAGCAGTAATTTGCAATCCCATAGCAAGTGTTGATAGAGATTTAGATGGTAACACACTCTGTACAGTTGTATTTTGAGCTTTAGATCCATTTGGATTGAGCGTTGTCAGAATATGTTGGGGCAGTGATCCAAGTTGCTTGATCTCATTTTGCATTATCTTTCTTGTTGGAGGAAGATTTACTTGTCCTGCTACTTTAGGTACATTAATGACTATATTTGATGAAGGCTCATTTCCTAAAGTGGTTGCAGTTACCAAGTTTTGAGGCACTACTTTCAGGATAACATTTTTAGAATTTGTAAGAGATGTTCCAGATTGTAAAAAGGCTACTGATTGCCCTGTTGATTGTTTAAGAGACATCAAAGTAGGCTGATTTAACAATGCTGGTTGTGGTATATTAACTCTCAAATTGCTTCCTGATGAAAAAGATTGTAAAACATTTGCTTGGTTTGGTGCAAAAACATTACTCTTTGTGCTTTCAATTGTAGGCATCAAATTAGGTGTTACTGTGATAGGAGTTTTGGTACTTTGAATAGTCTGAGTTATGGTTTTACAAGGTTGAAATGAGGGAAGCACAACTGATGATGGAATTTTTAAATTGGCAGTTGGCTGATCAGTTTTCACATCTGAAAACTGTGATTGGACTGTATTTAACAAGCAAGTATTTTTAGCAACATGAGCAGAATCATTAACTGAAGAGGATAATGTTGGATGCAGTTCAATAACAGCATTGTTAATTATAGAGCTTGTATTACAAACAGGTACTGGTTGGTTAATAGGAAGAGTAAGTCCATTGATAACTTGCACATTTTCTGAACTATCATCCACAGTTTTTTTAGCAACTCTACTCTCAAGAAGACTTTTCACTGTAATATTGCAGGCATATTTACCTGGTGATTTGGCCAGATTGTTTTTTGAAACTGATGGAAGCTGAGTATCAACAGCTTTATTCTGTTCCACAGCATGAATCAGAGAAGTAGGCTTATTGTCAAGTAAATCAACTTTACAGAAAGAAACAGATGAGGGAACAGTAGCATTCACTAAATTAAGAGATGTGGTTGATGAAATGATAGCTCCAGTGGTATTTTGTACTGTTTGAGAAGACTGTCCAGTTTTGACAGGTAAACTAGTGGCCAGTTTGGGTCCAGTTCCCAAAATATGTGAGGTTACTCCATGTTTAGAAATTACATAAACAGGTCCTTGTGTTTTTGTTGAACTTTTAGTTTGGTTTTTACAGATCTTTGGAGAAGAAGATGCAACTAGTGTTGATGAATCAGAAGTATGAAGTAAAACTTGAAACTGTGGTGGCAAAACTGCATGTATATTTGAATTCTGAAATACTGCTTTATTTCCAGAACCAGCAGATGTTATCACAGTAGATGAAGTAGTCAATGTCCCAGAAAGATTTGTAATAGGAGTAGATGAAATCAATATAGTACCTTTCTTAGATTTTTCTTCTTGACCAGTATGAGAGCTTGGTGAAACTATATTGTTAGGATGATTGATTGCTGCAGAAGATAATACAAATGTTCTCCTTCCTTTATTGTCCATGTTACTTTCAAAAGAACTGGATTTGCTAACAGTGGCATTCCTTAAAAGTTGCTGGATTATTTGTGGGGTTAAATTGGAAAGTTGAGTATAATACTGAATTTTCCCTCCAGTTCCTGCCTGTCCAGAGCAGTTATCAGATACTGATTGTGGGGTTAAAAATTTTGGTGAAATGTTAACTGTAGTAGCAACACTAGTAGTCTTAGACTGCTTTATTACATTTGCTGTAGTTGTCAATACTGACTGATTACTGAGTACATTTTGTGAGTGCAAAACTCCTTTTGAAGAAATCATTTTTATTTCAGTTTGTGCAGCAGCATCAAGTGTGCATTGTCCATTTGACAACAACTGATGGATAACAGGATATGAAGTCTGTTTCAAATTTGCAGATTTTGTCTCAACTGTACAAGTGGATACTGGATTAATATTCACTTTGTTTGTGCTTTGCTGGTTAATAGTGGTTTTGTTCATAGAAGAGCATTTAGAAGTCACCTTTTCTATAATTTTCATATCACTGTTTTGTTTACTTTTTGAAGAATTAACCTTTTTATTTACAGTAGCGTTAACATTTTCTTCTGGTTTGGTTGATTTTCTTTTCTTTATATTTAACTCATTTTCAACGTTATTAGGAATGATTCTACGCTTGCGCAATCTTCCTCGTGAGCTTACATCTGGGGATTCATCTTCAAATGGTGTGACAGATTTAACTGGAGTCAAAGTGGATCTAGTTTTAGAAGATTTAAATTTAGAAGGACTTCTCTTTCCTCTTTCAGCCTTCTGGCATGAATCAGCATTTTTAGACTTGTTTTCACTTGATAAGTTTGTTTGATTGTTCTAGAAAGATAAAAGAAACAAAAGTTGATATGATGTATATATGAGAGAGATTAAATAATTCTCAAGAACTTTCTGTTGTTCTTGAGAACAGTTATTAAGATGCCTATATGCATCACTGTAGTTATAAAAAGTCAATTTTGTGAATAAAAAACAAAAAATAGTTACAACTAAATAAACAATGATTAGCATTGATATTTATAAAAATCTTCAGTTAACAACAATTTAGGAAATACTGATTGAGCAGATTTAATCTTTTTCAATAATTTTACTTGAAATTCAGAATTCAAAATTATATAGAGAGCATAAATGAATACTTCTTTTTAAATAAATTTACAGGCAGATTCATAAAAGAAATATAAAAATAAAACAATTAGCAATTAAATAAAAATAAAGTGCTTATAAACACAAGGATATATTGCAAAGAAGTAATTCCTTACTCTTGTTCTTAATTCTTTTTGTGGTATTTCCTCTTTGTAAGATTCTTGTTCTCTTTTCATTTTTCTCCTTGCTTTCTGGTTTGCTTGAATAAGCTTTGCTTCCCATGGTTCCAGTTCTTTAAGCAGATAAGTAAGCCGTGCATGTAACTCAGTAACACATTTCTTCTGAGTTGGCTGTTTGGTCTAAAGAAATAAAAAACATCTGTGACAGATGTTGCAAAACAATATCAACAAAATTCATGGTTATCTTTATTAACAGATTTACTATAATAATTTATTTGTTTAGTTAACAGTGAATACACAAATTATAAATTTAAAAAAAATCTAATATCCTTAAATTTGAAAAATAAATTAAAAAAATCATTTTAAACAAGTGAAAGTCCCATTAGCTGGACCCATGATCAATGAGCAGTTTCTAGAGCTATTGTGAAAACTAGAAACTATATCTATAGTTGTTGAAACCACTTTTTGGAAACTTTTGCAGCAAATTTCATGACTGTTCATACAGAAAGAGAAAGAAGATGAAATTTGACCTACATCCCATCTGGAGTTATTAAGCAAATCATATAAACTGCAGTAATTCAAATTTGGTTTGAAAAAAATTGTAAAATTTTAAACAATCAACTTAGATGTCAAAACAAAGCCAAAGTTAAAATTTTAGGTAGTATCAATATGTTTTATTAAAATCATTGAAGTTATTTGATGTATTCTGAAAAATGGCCATTTGAAGTTATTAAGCAAAACTAAATAATCACATTTTACTTCAATAAAAAAGTAATGAGATCATCCAAAATTGATCAATACCCATAACACTGGCCTGTGATGTGTTCAAGTATATATATTATAGCTGATTTTAAGGCAATGTTTTATGCTGAAACCAAAAAATCATACTCATCTTTTCTAATCTGATCAAATTTTTAAGATGCCAGTTCTTACTTAAAATGTATAGAACAGTATTATAACGCTATTTTCTTGTTGAATTAAACAAATAATTTAAAATTTAAGGCTGATATATTCAAAGAAAGCTCACATTGTGCCATAGTAAACTGAAAAATACACAAAAGAGAAGCTATTCATTGATGAAAGGTCTTTTCCAGGACTTGCTCCTGTGCTCGGTAGACACTGAATCTTGTTTCAAGTATCAGCAGTAGACAACAACAAAGTTTACAGTCCACTGGCCTTGGTAGCACTCTTCTATAATGTGGATGTCTTGGTGAAAGCACTCAACCTGCTCTTCATTCTCCACAGTTCTTTGGAAAATAGTCTAAATTTGACTGCAGAAAGTGCAGTTTGACTGATATTTGTACCCCAAATTGGTGGAAACTCTTCAGTATGTCTTCAGTTTCCTTCTCGCATTTCGCACTCCAGTGGTTTCACAGGAAGTTTGTAACAACTGACTTCAGTGAGTGCCAGACGGACAGTTCAGCTTTGCTCAGTGTTTCGTCATATATTGGGTCCTTCATGAGCCTTGAGTTTTTCCATGCTTATCCATGGGAACTTCTCCTGTAGAAAAACAAATCTGCTGCCTTTCCTATTTATTGCCTTCCCAAAGTTCTTCATTACTCTTAAATTGATATGTCAGTCTAGAAGCAGTATTTTGTTCAGTTCTACAAGAGGCTGAAACTGAACATTATGCAAGTCAGGTTTTAACCCTTGTCTTAAAGGCCACTCTTGTCTGACTTAATGTTGGTTGTTAGTCTCCATTCCGTAGCATCATACTCTAAAGCCCATTGGATTTTATCAATCCAGCAATGTTGCTGCAACAAACCAATGAGAAATTAATCTGGAATGTGAAAAAGTGCTTTAATTTTCTCTCACAGTCTTGATGCCAATAGAACATTGTTCCTGGTGCCAACAGATGTTTTTTTTGAGATGTGAACCTAGCAGCTGAGCAGACTCTTTTGAAAGGTTTAGGTCTCATGTCATTCTGCTTGTGTCAAGGGTACTTGCTGGTTGTCCTCTTCTGGCTTGTACCCATCATCCCCAGCTTCAACAGTCATGTCACTATGTTCTGAACCAAAGCTATATTCCATGTTACCATCTGGCTCAGAAACAGGAAAGTCATGAGGGATTAGTCTTATGGCAGAAGCAACATTGGGTATTGGACATGGTGCTTGTTTATGCAATTTATTCCTTTTTAGATTTATCATGCAGTCCATAATGTGATCTTTTTGTTTCCTCCAGACCATTGGAATAGCAAATGGCATACTCTTTCTTTTACCATTCCTTCAATCCCTCAAGTTTTGCACATATTTTACAGCAGACGCGGGGAGCAAATGGCTTATCCTGATCCCCTAGTTTGACTCCAAAGTAATTGCCATATGCTTCTTTCACAAAATCAGTGATTTTTGCTTGACGGTTAGGAAGAACCACATTACCACAGATATAACAGAACCTGTCAGGATTATTCATACACTTGTGATCCATTCTTACAGGAATACAAATGTCAAGCTGAAAAGAGAAAAAAATAAATCAGCACTCAGCTCGTCATTGACAGTTGACACAGTACATTAAAATCATTTTAAGCTGAGGAATAAGCCCTTTTCATCCCCTCTAGGTATGTAGGTATTAGCAAATAGGGTGGTACACATACAACATTATATGATATACTAAACATTAGGCACCTAAGATCAGCTGTGACAAGTAGAGTCCACAGGGTTTTGAATAAGTGTTATTAATGTGAACAACTTGTTGTGAAGTATCCAAGCACATCAGTATCAGATCTGACAAAACACAATGAATGGTATTTTTGAATTCAGCATAAAATGGTGATCATATATCATTTGAACAAAAAAATTTTTTAAAACAGGCCAGTGTAATATAACAAGTAACAGACATGTGATAAGTCTTTTAATTCTTTACATATAAATATAGAGACCCTTCTCAATAATGACAGAAACCATCACAGGAGATCACCATCAACTACAATTGATGTGTTTGAGCTGAGCATTGAAGAAAAAACGGCTGCTATACAAGCAGAGACAACAAAGTGTTTTTTGAACATGGCAATGCTAGGCCACATGCTGCAAAACAGGTGAAAACCTACTTGCTAACGCTCAGATGGAAAGTCCTACTCCCACCTGCCATATTCACCAGACATTGCCTCAGCCGATTATCACTTGTTCCAATCGATAGCACATGGACAGCAGTTTCATTCTTATGAAGATGCCAAAAATTGGGTTGACTCATGGTTAGCCTCAAAAGTTGTGTTGTTTTTCTGATGTGAAATTCAAATGCTACCAGAAAGATGGCAAAAAGTTGTGGCTAGCAATGGACAGTACTTTTGGTGACATTTTCTTAATTTTTGTAAATAAAACATTACTTTATCTGAAAAATCAGTGAAAACTTATTCAAGGTTCTAATATATACACACACACACACACACACACACACACACACATACATATAAGATGTTAATATATGCTTTACTGAGCAGACCTTTGTTAGTTTCTGGGAATGAGTGCGTTATTTAGTGCGATCAACAGTTTGAACAAGTCCAGCACACTGAATCTGTAGCTTCATGCTAGTTCAACCACTGACAGCTCCCAAATAATTCCATCTACCCAATTTTACTCACAACACTTGGGTCAACCTGTGGTACAATTTTCAGGCTTTTTCTACATGCTGACATTGCCTCCTCCAGACTGATAAAATCAAGAAGTCCCCTTCCTGACAACACACACACACACTTATTTAGTGTATCGAGGCAGCAGATAATTTTCTAAATATATACTGTTAAATATAAGAGACAATGAATGCCTATTATGTTTAATCATGAGCCGTTCTAAACGTATTTTGGCTTATTGTATCATCGAACCGCATTACAAATTTGCGAACTGCGTTTGCTATTTTTGGTAACTATTGCCGTTGCTTAGCTGAGTTTTATGTCAACACAAGATAAAATCATCTCTGACGGTGGATGTTTTTGTGTTAATGTCCTTGTAACCTCTCTGAAGATGGGTCATGTGAGCTGAAAGCTAAGAACCAACTTAATAAAAAATTATCCAAATGTTTGAGAATTTTTGTCTTTATTTTCAAGCCAAAATACGATGTTTAGAATGGCTCATGATTAAACATAATAGACATTCGTTGTCTCTTATATTTAACAGTATATATATATATATATATATATATATATATATACCAAGTGGTGTCTTCAGGCGATTTGCAATAATTGATTTTTACTGTTTTTTTTTTTTAAAGAACACTCACCTAATGGGGATTGTTTTTGAATGTGCAATTTTCAAAATTAGAAGAAGTTATACCATTTTCGTCTATAGTTGTCTGACCCTAATAGGTATTTTATGGTATGATTACAGTTAGTCATAATTTTGGTTCTTTCATTCAGTAATTCATTTTTGTTTGGGAATAACATAATAGCTAGCTTTTATTCCTGGCACGGTCTACATATTTTGCAATTATTGTAAGGCTTGGTTGTTTTCAAAAAACTCCATGTTATGTCTAGGTCTTTTCCATATTTTAGTTTTAATTTCTACACGTGGCTAGCCAATTTTGTACAATTTTTTAAGTTCTCTAGTTTAAATGTAAACCTGTGATTGAACCATATATATATAATAATAGAAATAAATACTGTCAAAAAAATACATTTTTAACTTACAACTTTTTAGTAGTTTTTCCTATATATATATATATATATTATATACACACACATACACACACACACACACACATACATATATACATCTATATACACAAATGTATAGGAATGTTTGTTCATATGTTTGAATGGGTGGGTCTGTGCGTGTGTATAATAATAGATATGTCAAATCTATTAAAGAACAATTTTTTCAATATGTGTATGAGAAAATCATGTGGTTAAATGTATGAATGTTTGTTTATAAGCCAGTAATGTTTGTGTGTGTGTGTGAATAATAAAACAAAATAGATTTGTTTAAATTTGTAGCAAAATAATGTATACAAGTTTCAAGTGAACTATTTTTTAGAAATAAATAAATTTTGAAAGTAATCAGTTTTTGCAGTTGGAATCTTTCATTGAATTAATATGGGTTAAACAATTAATATTTATGTATTATTTAATATATTACAATATTATAATTATGTAATATAAATTAGATTTAGAAATATTACAATGTTTATATTTAAGTATTGAATGTAATAAATTCTAGCAGTTGGAAACTTTTATTAAAATTATACATACGCATTATTATTATTAATTACTTAGAATAATATGTAAAGTATAGAAATATAGAGAATATATAGAAATATTCAGAATAATATTCAAAAGTATTAAAAATGTAAACATACATATGCATTTTTATGCTTGGAATAAACATTGAATTTTATAATTACTAATTAAGTTGTATTATCTACGATATTATATATTCAAATATATTATTAAGAAATAATGGAGAAACATTATTATAATATAGAATAGTTTATTATGAATTAAAATATTATAATATGTAATATAGACAATAATGCATATAGAGAACATTATTATAATGTTTTGAATTATTTAAAATCATATATGGAATTATTACTGCATTATTTATATATATATCTATTGGTAGTCATATATATATATATATCTGTGTGTGTATATATATATATATAAATAAAAGTGAACATTGAAGTCTGCACTCAGAGGTGACAGACTTTTTCATGCTAGGCGCAATCATCATGCCACATGTTAAGGTTTTTCCTTGGCTATTTATATGTACAGGTCAATGATGCATTGTAGGTAATCCTTCTAGTGGTTGTTGTGGTTTGTTAATTTGTTTATTATTTGCTTGGATTAAATTATTTATTTATTATTTATTTATTTATTCTTTTCTGCTTTCGATTTTTAAGTAACAAAGTAAAAAAATTTTTTTTTGTTTCTTTGTTTCCAGGGTCCTTCTGTTACTCCTATGTATATTTTTTCCTCATTATCTGATGAATTTACTGTCACTTGGTATATTATGTTGTTTTGTAAACAATTACTGTTTAAGAGACATTCATTCCTTATTCTGCAGTTAAATGTAAATTTAATTTGTTCTGGTTGTTTTTGATAGTTTTTCTTTTGTGCTTTATTATTATTTGTGCCATGTTTCTGTATGGTTTATATGCACCTTTTCATAGGTTGAAGGCAACGTCTAGAAAATATACTTTGTTTAGGTTAGTTTTTATGTCTATGTTGAATCCATTATTTTTGAAAATCTTTATATTTGCTTTTCTACTTTCATCCGTGTATTGTTTGTTATAGTTACTAAAGATTATGAGACCATTGTTCCTGTAGAGTCCAGGATCATTTATATCTATTATTTTGCTTAGTTCGTGTAGTAAATATATTTACATACTCTCTATCTCTGATATTGAGCACTTTATCCTATAAATATAGCACATTTTAAAATTATATTTCTTAATATATATATATATATATATATATATATATATATTTACACACACACATACATATATATACATATATTCATACATATTCTGTTCTGATTTATAACATAGAACAATGGACTAAAAAGTCCTTCGATGGATATTTTGATATTGCAATGGGTTTTCTGGATTCGGATGAAGCCTCAGATCTTGTAGGATTATTTATTCTTTATAATTTAACTGCATACAATTATGTGGATACAGGTAGTATACAGTACTGTGCAAAAGTATTAGGACAAGAACTATTTTAGTTTTATGAGGCATATTGACAGAAAATAAACAATATAATTAAAGTAATTTTATTTGATTTACTCAACAAATGCTTTAACAAGAAAAAATACTTGTTATAAAATAAATTTAATATTTACTATAATAGCTTTTTACTTTGATCACAGCCTTCATCTGTCAGGCACTGACATCACAAGCTTCTTCAATGTATCTAATGGCATCTCCTACCAAGCAGCTTGTATTTTTTCCCAAAATGTGTCTTGCAAAGTAACATTAAATTTATCAATTTTTTTATCCAAAATATCCCATAGATGTTCAATAGGATTGAGATCAGAGCTTTGTAGAGGCCAATTCAAATTCCGAAGCCATTCTTCCTCTTCCTTTTTAGTTAAATAATTCTTACAAAGGTTTGAAGTATGTTTAGAGTCATTGTCCCATTAAATGTATCCCAGATGGGATACCATGGCGGATAAGAATCTGGTGATACATTTTCTTATCCATTTTTCCATCAATTTTCTTTAGGTCTCTAACTCCCTGGCCACTAAAGCATCCCTAAACAAGAATATTTCCACCTCTATGCTTCATTGTTGGCACAATGCAGTTTGCAAGGTACCAACGCACATGCATTTTGCAAGGTACCTTTCTGCGGATGTGCGTTGTGGTGCAATGGATATTGGCTAAGCATGAGAAATCGGGAAGCCGAGTTTGAATTCCTTTTGAAGTCCTTGCATTCATTAACGCACAAATACCCTTGGGAAAGGTATTAATCCATCTCTTCCCTCCAGTTATGGGTTAAATAATAGGACAGATTGGATTATATAGCCTTGGTTGGCAACCAGTCTACTGCAGAAAGCAATGGTAAACTACAGCTAGATAATCTTCGGCCAAGTCAGAAGATTATCTTCCGAGACATGATCGCCAAAAGCGTGTATCACATATGGCAATGGACTGACTGACCTTTCATTTGATCTCCGCCTAACATACTGTTTCCTTTTAGAGCCAAAAAGTTCAAATTTTGACTCATCTGTCCAGAGTACTTTTGTCCACTGATCTACCATGCAATCCTTGTGTTGTTTTGCAAATTCTAAACGCTTTGCTACATTTACTTCACGCAACAATGGTTTCCTAACTGCTACTCTCCCATACAATCCATTTTCAAAAAGCCTTCTGGTAACTGTGGACCTAGAAACCTGTTCATTTTTAGGAAGCAGTTTCTTGCACTTGTCCCTTAATTCATGGGCTGTCTTCTTCGAGTCTCTCAGGCTAGCTAATCATAGATATTTAACCTTTTTATCAGATAGTTTCCTTGGCCGTCCATTCCTCTTCTTTGTCTCAAAGTTCCCTGTTTCTTTTTCTCTATCCAGGTTGTATTTCACTGTATTTGGAGAACATTTGATGTCAGCAATCCTTCTAAGTGTTCACCCAACGTCTCTTAAAGCCTTTATTCTGCTCCTTTGTGCAATTGTTAGCTCTGCTACCTTTGGCATTGTGGGCTGCTTAAAAAATAAATTATTTGCCAAATGCAAAAATGAAATGCACTTGCATGAACTACTCAAGGTCAGACAGCTATTATCAAAATAAAGTTTAAAAAGGAACCTTTAAATTATGTTGACACTATTTACAGCTCAATTCGAGAGGGGGAATAAGAAAAAAGTCAGTCATATCCAAGGATAATAGAATAATGAGTAGTTTCAAAATAACTTGTTTAATAGAAAATAGGAAAAATTAAATATAAGTTCTTTTTAATACATTTCTTTTACACCTAGTTTTAAATAATCAATATTTATTAGCAATTTACTTGGCTTTTCACCCTGTATTTCAGTGGGGTTTTTAGGAAAATCCACCATGTCCTAATACTTTTGCACACTACCGGTAGTGTGCAAAAGTATTAGGACAGGGGGTGATTTTAAACTTTATTTTGATGCCTCATAAAAGATAAAATAGTTCTTGTCCTAATACTTTTGCACAGTACAGTAGGTCTCTACAGAGATGATGAATTACTGATTGTTAAAGATTCTATTAAAATTAGAGTAGATCGTATTAGGAAAATAATACACAGGGAATAAAAAAGTTTAAGCCTTAAAATAAAAATAACCACTAACATTCAGCAGGTAGACTTTTTTAGATGTTACACTGGACCTTAACAATAAGTCTTTCCAACCTTATATGAAGGTTAACTCCAAACCAATTTACATAAATCCTAATTCTAACTATCCCCTGTCAGTTATTAAGCATACCATCTTCTATTGAATCTAGACTCAGCAACAACTCATCTAGCAAAGTAATTTTTGATCAGCATAGAAAATTTTATAATTTAGCCCTTAGAAACAGTGGTTATAGGGCTACTGATATCAAATTCAAAAATCCTATTGGCAATGATAATAATAAGAAGAAAAGATCTAGAAAAATCATCTGGTTCACTCCTCCTTACAATATGATGGTTAAAACTAAATTGGGACAAAAATTCTTAAACCTGATTGGCAAACACTTTCCCAAAACTAATCCTCTTAGAGAAATATTCAATAATAATACACTCATGTTAAGCTATTGCTGAAAAGATAATTAAAAAAATAATAACAACGTCCTCAACAAGTATAAAAATACAAACAACATGGTAAACTACAATGCTCACATAGATTGTACCAAGGACAAAGAACTAATACCAGCAGATGTAATTGTAGAAATCCTAAAGAATGTCCACTGTATAATAATTGTCTAGTTAGCGCCATAGTTTATCTTTGTACCATCTCTACAATTGAAAATCTTAATACTAAAAAGGTTTATGTCGGTTCAATAAAAAACCCATTCAAAACTTGCTGGTATCAACACACATTGTCTTTCAACAATAGTTCTTTTAAATACAGCACTTCATTATCCAAGTACCATTGGTCTTTAAAAGAAAAAACAAAACACCCACTGTTAAATGGAAAATCCTTACAAAGGCCCAAACTTGTAACTCCCTCTGTGCATCTTACTACCTCTGTCTTAATGAAAAGTTAGAAATTATCTAATTTAGGGACAAGGTTAAACTGTTAAACCAGAGAAATGAGCTCTTTGTTCAATTGTAAACATAGTTCAATATTTACATTAAAACATGGGTTGTAATATTGAGAATTTATGTATAATCTTTTTAACTGCCTTTTTTGATGGATAATTTTATTCGAATTAGACGTTCTAGTTGATCCTTGCTGGATATCTCATTCACCATATATTATCATACTGATATTTGCCGAGTGTTCAACCTAACATTGATCGGCAAGTTATCATCAATTTCACACTGGCTTTGAATGTTATTATTTTCAGGTCTTAGCTATTGGTACTTATAAGCCTAGGCTTCCCTCCCCACCTTTTTTTTAATGTATTCGTATGTGTGTATGGGTGTGCATGTATATGTTTATATATTTTTTATTTTATTTATTTATTTTTCTTTATAATCATATTGCCCCAAGCAAGGCATTTTACAGCCACTGTTTTGCAGGGGATTACATAGGAGTAGAGTTATGAGAAACAGTGACAGTTATAGAGGGTGTCAGGAAGTGGGTAAGAGAAGGATGAGAGTACTAATGAGTTTACATTTAAATTCTTGGAGAATGTAGCTGTCGGGGAAGCAAGTAAATGAATTCCACAGGCTGGAAGTGCGAGAAAAGAAGCTGATGGAGTAGAATTTGCATTTATATTTTATTGGTTTCACAGTAAAAGAGTGGGACTTAGTCGCTAATCTTGTGGCTTCAGTAAATTCATATTCGTTGAAATGTGTGATTAAACAAATGACAGTGACATCCTGCAATCATAAAAGCAAGATCTGACAAATAAGCTCCTGACCGCTTCCAGAGTGGAGCCAATATGTCTCTGTTGCCCAGATTAACGATGGTCACAGATTTTTAGAAACACATTTGGAAAAATATTGTCCTTGACTCAACCTCACCACTTACGAAAAAAAGAAAAAAAATATGCATTTCTTTCAACCACACACCAAAAAACAAATTATACAAGTAATTTTTTTTTATAGAAAATCGTTGAGAAATCAGATTTGTTATTTTTTATCATCTATGAGATGGAGGTTATAGTCAAACAGAAGAAAGAAACTACGATAAGGCACCTCTACTCAATTGCCAAAAAACCCAAAAAAGCACCATACCATGATGTTAAAAGGGCTCAAACTTAATAAAAACAAACATTTATCATCAAAATGTTTATGCTATTAATAAGGGGAATGATCAAATTTTGTTGTTATTATTTAAAAAATTTTTTAAATCCTCTTTAAGTGTGAAGAAAAAAACTAAATTACAATAAAGAACTTCATCAGGGTCAGTCAATCAAAGTCTGGGATGGAAGCAGCTGAGATGACAAGCTAAAATGTAACTGGAGAAGCTTCAACTGACCAGGACATTAGTCCTCTTTCTCCTTCTACTGAATCATGAAAATGTAAAAACATGAAAATACCAATGCAGTTTAGTATTTAGTAAGGTAGGAATAAAATAGGTGAAACAATAAATTGACTTTATTTCTAAAGAATAGAAATATAGACTAAATTTAAAAAGAAAACTTAATTTTTTCCTTAACAATAAAGATTTTAATCACTATTTCACTGAAATGTTCAATGCGATATGACACTAAATGTCCTGATATTTTGATCTTGCTTTGCTTATTTACGAATTTTGTTCAGCTATTAAGTAACTATTTTTAATTTGTCTTAAGACATTGAGATGATATTTTATTTCAGAATATTTTTCAATTAGGAACTACATATTAAATGTATCAATGAAAAGATGATGTTGTAATATTTGTTTTGCATTTGCGAGGGCGCAATTTTATGTCAACATGTTTTGTTTGTATACAAAGTAGAACATTTTTTCTAACGATACTAATAAACACCCCGTGTGGAATTATTCATATTTTATTTATGATTTAGATACTACATATCAGCATCTCGAAGAAATGCGAATTATTTATATGGAACAATATGAAAAAAACTGACATTGTATTTTGAAGTTATTTTTGTAGTAAGTGAAAAAAATGTTTGAGTTTACATGAGATAAACAAATATTTTCATGTCAAATTATTTTCAAAGAATACTTTTCTCTCAAAATTATTATTGAATTATAACTTAGTTTTGTGTATTGGAAATGATTACTTAAAGTTAATTATTATCTCAATCATCTTAATATCAATTTATGTACAATATTGTGTTTGTTATAAATAACGCATCAATCAATAAGTCACAGGCCTGACATATAGACGGCGCCACTAAAAAAAATCTGAAAATGGAGTAGGCCGAGTAAAAGGATTTTGGAGCAAGTACATTTTTCCTAGCTCTCGACAGCAGGTTGAGTCTTCTTTTTCACATCTCAAAGACTATATATATATATACACACACACACACACACACACACATATATTCATACATACAGACATATATACATATATACACATATACATTCATACATACATATATATTCATACATACATAAAGGTTCCTCAGGTTGAGATAATTATAATGACGTCTGTTTTATTTAAAGCTATTAATTTATACTGTGGGTACAAATCTTTGTATATTTTTGTCAGCAGTACCCCAAACAATTTATTGGCCAAATCAATCAGGCAGTTAGACTATGGTATAAAATTAATAATCTGAGAATTAGACGAACATTTTTCGGATCTTGTTTGTCATGCAGTGCTGTTCCTTCATATATTCGAAGAAGGCTGACCAGAATTAAAATAAATGGTACCTCTATTGAACACTCGTTAATCAGGTATGAGTCGGATAAATTATTTGACTGCTCTATTAGATGCTTATGCTCATGTCGTTCACTTTTGAATGATATTTGAGTTGAAATGGGCTTTTTTAACTATTTCCGTTTCTCTCGTTATTTGGTTAGTTGCAGATTACGTCTTGAAAAATCTGCCAATGAGAGAAACAGTAAGTATTTAGATTACCTGATCATTAGTAGGTATGGTTCTGTTAACGGTGATTTGCACCGACATATTTTCAATTTTGCAAATATTAGTCTCAGTGGAGTTGAACTTTCTGTTCTCACGCGTGGTTTAGATTTTTGCATCCCTCCTTCTAGTGTCAATAAGGAACAGATCTATTCGGAGTTTGAGTTACTATATTCTCAAATTATTCATCATGTTCCTAGTTCATCTGAAAAGTGTCCTGAGGTCAAAACCAGGTTGTTTGAGTTTGCTACTGAATACTCTTCGCTAGGTTGTGAAAAAGATCATTTCGATTGGTGTGGTATTCATTTCCGAACTATTAAAGCTTTACGTTTGCGAGAAGACATTTACATTACCAAGGCGAATAAAGGTTCTGGTGTTGTCATTTTGAATAGACAGGATTATCTAAACAAAATGCATATTATCTTAGATGATCCTTCTAAGTTTACAGTGATCAGTCCTGCGAATACATTTGATAACACCAGCAAAATAGAAGCCAAAATTCAACGTTCACTGTTGTCTTTGTACAAAGACAATTTGATTTCTAAAGACATCTACAGCAGAATCAAGCCCGTAGGTTCGCAATGTCCTAAAGGAAGGAGTCCCACTTAGACCAATTTTGTCTATGGTGGGCTCCATACAACATGAGTTAGCAAAGTGGTTGGCTGAAATTCTTCAACCAGTGTCTGACGCATTGTCCACATGCAATATTTCTGACTCCTTCAGTTTTTCTAGTTTCGTTAGAAACTTAGAATTTTCCTCTAGAGACAAATTTATGGTCTCTTACGACATAGTTACTTTGTACACAAATGTACCGTTACATGAAACTATAAACATTTGTGTGGATATGTTGTCCAGAGGGAATTTAGGCTCCACAGTCATTCCTGAGGTTTTATTCTTGGAATGTATGCAGTTAGCAACTGAGGGGTTCAAATTTAGTTTTGATGGGACAATGTATGTTCAGATTGATGGAGCTGTGATAGGTAGTCCTTTGGGTCAAGTTCTTGCTAACATCTTTGTGGGTTATTTTGAACGTTCATTGTTTGAGAAAGTTGATAAGTCCTTGGTATATTTACGTTATGTCGATAACCCTTTTTCCATATTCAATAATGCCGGAGATGCTGAAAATTTCCTTTTTCAGTTAAATTCTTTACATCCTTCCCTTGAATTTACTATGGAGGTAGAGAAGGATGGGTGTCTCCCATTTTTGGATGTCTTTGTTCAGCGGCGAAACGGGGTTTTTGTTACCTCTGTTTTTCGCAAACCTACCTTCACTGATCTGTATACCAGTTGGAACTCGTTTGTTCCTAAATCCTGTAAGATAGGTCTGATTGAAACTTTGGTTCGCCATGCCCTTAAGATTTGTTCTCCGGAATGTTTAGACAGTGAATTACTTTGCTTGCAAAATATTTTCAAGGGCAACGGTTATCCTACCAATGTAGTGAAACGTGTGATCGAGCGAAAGGTCAGGCATTTTAAAGAACCATTAGTTTAAGGACCTAGTTGCTGTCCGTTATATTTGAAACTGCCTTGGCTTGGAAGGAAATGTCAAACTGTAACTGATAAGATTTCGGCATGTTTTGTCCAGGTATTATTCAGTGCAGTTACGTGTTGTTTTTCAGACAAGACCTGTGTTTCCCTTCTTCAGTAAAGATAGGTTCTCCTATTTTTGTAGAATTCTGTTGTTTATAGATTTAAATGCCGCTGCGATGTGGTATACATAGGATGAACCAATATGAGGTTGGAGACGCGGGTTGCACAATACGTCCCCGCAAATATACGTTCAGGTAGCCCTCTTAGACCTATAAGAGCACCCCAGACTGTTCTGGATTCAGCAATTGGCCAACACCTGCTGGACAGCCGGGCATGTGCCTCTTCGTATGAGGATAATTGGTTTGCTGTTCTGCACAATGCTCGATCGGCCCACTATCTTCGCGTTCTGCCTAAACTCCAGCAGCCGAGCCTGTGCAGGCAGAAAGAGCGATTCATTTGCGCCTTACAATTACTACAGGGTGTGTGAGTGTAACAATTTTTCTTTTTTATTCACTCTTATGGAGATGTATGTTTACAACGCCCTTACATTTTAATGTTTACTGATTAAAGTTTATTTTTAAACAAATTCAATCTTGCCCCCAGTGTTGTAAGTAACCCTTTGTTTTTGTGCTTTATTAACCATTTGTAATTAAGCCAACGTAGGCCCTCGAAGAAGTGCTGACTGAAAAGTTCCTCGGGTTGGGATAATGATAATGACATCTGTTTTATTTAAAGCTATTACTTTACTCTGTGGGTAAAAATCTTTGTTTACATATATATATATATATGTCTGGTCTTATAATTTTGATCATGCGTAAATTGCCTCATTTTCTAAAAATGTAAATTTCTAAATAAAATGTTTGGAATGTAGCTTTTTGTTTCCATAACCTTTTAGATTGTAGTATTGGTAACCTTAAGTGGTAGGAGTTTAAAACCTATCTGTAAAAAAAATATTTCTTTTTAAAGATTTTTAAGTGGTCTTAAAATTTTGATCAGGAGTATATATATATATATATATATATTTATATGAATTGTGTGTATTTTGGCAGCATTTTTTCATTAATACAGGTTTCATTGAATAATATAGACAAGTTCTGTCTATTTATTTTGTGTAAAATCCGTTCATATGATCTGATTAGCTTGATAGTGTTGTCATGGAAAGACAACAAGAAATCGCAATAATTGTTGATTTTTTTATCAGGTCTGAGCTTTCGGCTTACATAAGCCATTATCAAAGAATGAACATTTAATGTTCAGTGAACATAGAACATTTAAATTATTTTTAACAGAGTGGATTTATACAAAGAAAGTTAGACAGGTCCATTTTTTGTGTTGCACATGGCTGTAGGCCGAGAAGGAATGGTGGTAGTGGGTTTTTTGTTTAATTGAGTGTATAGTGGCATGAGGGATTGGTCTGGGAACTGCTGCTACTATGGTGTAGGGGGTAAGTATAATAACTATGACCTCTCCCGTCAATTATAGGCATTGAAGTATGTTAGTAGAGGTGTCGAAATTTATTTTATTTAGGCTAGGTTTAAACTGTTTGATGTAGATAGCTTCTAGAATTTTAAGTTTTCGTTTATTATTTTCTTGTCTAAGTATATACGTATTTTCAGCAAGTGTTTTCCTAAGAAGTGTGTGTTGATAGCCGTGGTGTTTTAAATGTCGGAATATGTTAGAATGTTCATTTAAGTGCAATGTAAGTCTCCGCGAAAGCGAGTTAGTAGTATGTCCAATGTAGGTATTATTTAGTTTGTTAGAGATACATTCTCGAAAGGGGCATTTGAATTTATACACTACATTGTTTTTTTGCAAATCACTAACGGTGGGGGAGGAGTCATTGCGGATGATTGAGTTGGATGTTGTGGATTTAGCGTAATATATGATAAATTTAATTCTTTTGTTGGGGTGTGTCGGAGAGATATTAGTGTTCATGAGTTTTTTTAGGATATTTTCATCTAGTTGGTAGTTGGTGTGCATTTGGCTACGATATAAGAGAGTGATATGTTTGGGGTTGGTGGGGCTATTACCATGTGTTGTTTTCATTAAGGAAATGTTGTATTTGTTCATCAACTATGTAATTAGGAAAATTATTGTTGATGAGTGTCTGTTTTATGCTTTTTAGTTCACTGTGGAAGATGTGTTTTGTAGACGAGTTGGTTTTTGCTCGATGTAGTAGATTTTTTATGATTGCTAATTTGTAATAGTGGTGGCATTCGCTAATATAATTATGTATATATATATATATATATATATACACACACACACATTTATGAATATATATATATATATATATACACACACACATATATGAATATATATATATATATATATATATATATATATATATATACACACACATATATGAATATATATATTTATATATATATATATACACACATATGAATATATACATTTATATTTAATGAATATATATATACACACATATGAATAAATATATATATTTATTTATAATGATATATATATACACACATATGAATAAATATATATATTTATATGAATATATATATATACACACATATGAATAAATATATATATTTATATGAATATATATATATACACACATATGAATAAATATATATATTTATATGAATATATATATACACACATATGAATAAATATATATATTTATATGAATATATATATATACACATATGAATAAATATATATATTTATATGAATATATATATACACACATATGAATAAATATATATATTTATATGAATATATATATACACACATATGAATAAATATATATATTTATATGAATATATATATACACACATATGAATAAATATATATATTTATATGAATATATATATATACACATATGAATAAATATATATATTTATATAATATATATATGAATATATATATATACACACATATGAAATAAATATATATTTATTTATATGAATATATATATACACACATATAATGAATATATACATTTATATGAATATATATATACACACATGAATAAATATATTTATATGAATATATATATATATACACATATGAATAAATATATATATTTATATGAATATATATATATACACATATGAATATATATATATATATTTATATGAATATATATATACACACATATGAATATATATATATATATATATATATATTCATATAAATATATATATATATGAATATATATATTTATATCTGAATATATATATTTATATGAATAGGCATTTTGTTTCAAAAGTGTTGCAACAAAATGGCTACTTTTGTAGTGATATTGTAACATATCCATGTTATAATTTATGAATAAATAAAATATATATATATTTTCATATATATATATATATATATATATATATATATATATATATATATATATGCACACTACCAGCCATAATTATTAGGCCGCTTGAGTGTTTTACCATATTCAAAATTAAAATGTAAAGAAAAAATCAAATTCAAATGCATTTAGCAAAGGCTTACTTTTTGTTTCCGTCCTTTAGAATTAGAATTGTTTTCAAATTGAGCTACTAAATCTCTTAAATCTTGAACAGAATCCACAATCAATTCAAATCTTCCAATTTCAGGTTCCTGTATAAAATTAAAAATAAAAATCAACTTAAAACTTTTACTGAAATATGGTATACTCAGTTTACACTGAAATATATCGCTAGGGATAAGAAAAAACAAAATAAAGCAACAAAAAACTGTCATACAAACATGATATAATAATAAATTTTTCATGAAGTGTAATCATTTATTACATAATGGACAACTGCTTCTTCAGATCATTTTAGTTAGCATATGCTCATTAAGAGTGAAAGACAATGAAACGTTAATAATAAACTTTCCAAGTACAACTTGCTATGAGAAATGTTATACACAACTATAAATGCAAATATTGACATATCTATGCACATGCACTCCCATAATACTATTTTTATCTACATAATCAGGTAGATTTTACTTTTTGCAAGTATTTATTCTCCATTAACATAAATTAAAGCCTGTTGAAAAATAGAATACACAATTTTATACAAACATACTTTAAATTAGAGCCAGCTATTTAGAAATTCTGGCATATTTCATTATTTACAATTTTCTATCAAAAAAATAAATGAAAATAGCATAAATAGAAGAAAAGTAGAACAATACATAAATTAAACGGATGTGTGCTTGATGTAATGGTTACTGGCATGGAAAATGAAATCAGCATGCTAAGTTCAAATTTTAACAAAGTCTGTTTCATTCACTTTGCATCAACACTCTTGGAAAAGGCATATTTCCATTTTTCTCCAGACATGAGTTTAAATAGCAGTACAGACTAGAGCCACTTGACCTGGGCGGCAACCAGTCTAGAAGGAAAGTTCTGAGGATGAGTTCTGTTAGTTTATCTTGCCCTAGACACATATACATACTGCTGCTGGGATTGCACTACATGTGCTGTTCCTATAATACTAATGAGTTATGGGACATGTGATCAATAAAAAAAGGAGAAAAAAGGAAGAAAAACAGAAGAAATGCGAATTCTGGAGGATTTTTGTTGTAATTATCTTTGCAGAAGTATTTGAAAATATTTTTAAATTTGATATGTTTTTTATATTAGCTGTCACTAAAATTACTCATATTTAGAAGTTTTATTATTTTGATAATGATTGTTTTTTTTTATATAAATTTCGGTATACCTGATGACTTTTTTTAATATATTAGTTTATCATCTGTCTATATTTTTGACATGAGGTATTGTAACTGTTCGTACTATTTTCATTGTTTGAACTGTTTTTCTAATTGCTGAGGATCTGAACTAGAAATGGTCAGTATAAGCATTGCCTTACAGTATAACAACTACCTTGGGTACATGACAGCAACCCCCACTAAGGGTACAAGCACAACACTTATAAAACAGCCTCAGTCTGCCTAACTTATGTGAAGGGCTTACTGGAAAAGATACAACACATCTATGGAGTTCATTTTTGTGTATAAATTTATTGGTCTATATAACATGAGTATAACCTTCAGGAGTGGTTCAATACTATGCAGGCATCACTTCCAAGGAAGACTATCCATAGAAGAGAACATTATTAAGGACTGTGTGTACACCATCCTGTACAGCTGTGGCAAGAAATATAAAGGCAAAACATGCCATCCTCTTAAGATAAGACTGCAGGAATACCATAAGGCTGTAACCTGAGAGAATACAGAAAAATCAGGCATGGCTGACCATATATGGAGAGAAAAGGGAGATCATCACCCTAAGTTGAAAATAATAGACAGAGAACATCAGTGGAAAGTATGAAAACTAAAGTAATCAGTGCATATGCTAGGCTTTAAAAATCTCCTAAACTGGCCAAGCATAGAAATGAATACACTATGGGAACCAGTAATACAGGGAGCTAGAGAAAAACAACAATGACAAACAATTACAATATGAGTTCTAGTAAAAAGATAATTTGAAATATTAAGTTAATAAGTCCAAAACATTCACTCACTAATGTCCTCAAGGATGCATGGCTCAGTGGATAAAAGTGTTGGTTGATTGATCCAAAAGTAACAATTAAGACAACAACTTGAATAATATAAATAGTGGAAATATACAGGATTAATTTTAGCTATGATATTTTTGGCACTGTAATTGTCTTTAGAACCAACAAATTTATACACAAAAATAAACTGCACAAGAATTTTGTTCAATGCTACAAGTGGCAATTCCCTCCTCAGCACCTTGTATCAGTAAAATACTAGCAGATTTATTAGGGTGTTCAAAAAGTAAGTACATATTTTAATGTCATGAATTTTGAGTGAACTAACCAAGGAAGAATCAAGGTTGAATGGTATGAAACTGCATCTAAAATTAGTTTAGCATCTCTTCTATGTTGTTTACTATGCATTTCAGGGATTAACCCAATGGAAGATTATAGCTTTAAAAAGCAACATGTTGCTTACTGTATTAATTCCGAAAATTAATAATGCTACAGAGACACTTATAAAATATGTGTAGAGTATATGGATGCTGTGGTTTAAAGGTAGAAATTATGACATATCTGACAATATGACTGACCATATCTTCAAGATATTCAAGATGCTTACCACATTTGGCTAATTGCAAGTTGTTGAGGCTATTTAACCCATACTTTAAGATTTTAAATTCAGAGTTGCCAGTTACTACCCAAGGTTATAGGACACTGTCTGTCCTGCTATTTACTCATAGCTGGGTGAAGAAGAGATGGTTTTATAACTTTCCCAAGGGTATTTGCATAAAAGTGAATTGAATGAATTCAACTGGAATTTGAAATTTGCTCTCTGATTCTTCAATCCGAGTCCCTAACCATTATTTCACTGCACATCCATATCATCCAGGAACTGTTAGTAAAATTAAAAATTCTAAGTTTTATTCTAATTGTGCTTTTTTCAGGAAGGTATATGATCACAAGAAAACGTTTATGTACCAGAAAATTACTAGTAAACAAATGTACAATATTACTTACCAATTCTACATCTGTTTCCTCTTTTTCTGCTTTGCATATTAACTCATCATTTGAACTATTTGTAAGACCTTTTTGTTGTAACTCATTTTGTTGAAGTGAAATAAATTGAAGATGGTGACTTGTAGTTTTTCTTTTGAGTCCTTTTGAATATTTTTTTTTGCTCCTCAAAGATTTTAGCTTTTTTTCATTTATTGCTCTTTTTGAGGGAGCTATTTTCCTTTCCCTTTTGAAAATGCCAGGCTTAGTTTCAATTAGTTCTGCTGATGGCTCCACACCTGTTTCATCATGCGTTAAAGTTCCCTTTTTTGTTATTTCATTGTTAACTTTACTTTCAATACAAGTACTAGAGACTTCATTCCTAACCTCATTGCAATCAGAAGATTCAGATGAAAATTCTTGCTTTATTCTATTGCTCTGTTTGTTGTCTAACAATACATTATTTATGTGTTTGCATATTTCATCATTTTGTTTGTTACTAGAGGACATTTCTGGAGTTGGTTTTTCAGATTTAAGTTCGAAGTCTTTTAAACTCGAATTTAAATTACAAGCATGTAAGTTTGGAGTGCCATTATAGTTATTACAATCCAGTGTTTTTTTATTAGGAGATTTGTATCTTTTAAAGTAGTCTTTGTTTTCAGAGAACTTCAAAAATTTGCTTTGTGTAAGGTAGATTGGTAGTCTAAAAGTCCCATTTTTTTTATACCTTCGTTCAGTTGAAGTAACCCAAGAGTCCATGATATTGCTGTGAGAAAGACATTTCTTTTTTCTACCTCTCTTCTTTACTTTTTGTAAAGGTTCAATGTAATCATTATCATTGTTCTCCACCTCCTCTTCGTCATCTTCACTTGTTGTTACTGTTGCTGGTAAAATAGTTTTAATGTTCTGTCAAAAAGAAAAAACATGAAGGAACTTAAAAATATAAAAATCAACAATGCAATTTTATATATGATTTAGTTTAAACATTTTATTACAGCAAAATGAATTTATGCCTGGAATTTGGTCTAAACTCACGGCTTAAATGGGTTTAACTAAAAGGATGATACTTTAATGTGCTTCTGACTTTCATGATTACATCTGTTAGCTATCTCTTTTTCCTTTAGCACTTCTCTTCTTAAGGTTGTAATATATTAGACAAAATATTCAAGAATATTGAAATGGCTCTCTCTCTATATTCACCTGTGTGTTTGGTGATTTCAATGCACATCATGTCATGCGGCAATCACTCTAATGTTACTGATGTTGCCAGTATTCAGACTTTCAATATTTCAGTTCTTCTCTCAGTCAGTCAAACAGTAGATCTCCTTACTTGTTTCTTAAATAAATCTGTTCAATGTGTTTCTCTACTAGATTTGTTTCTTACTTCCTCTCCTGGCTCTTGTGAAGTATCACAACTCTGTCCTCTTGATATGCTGTAATGTCTATTTATATTTCTTTTGACTCATTTATTAGACATGAACCCCCTATTTATAAAAATTCTCTTGTTTACCAGCATACTAATTGGGATTTGTGTATTTTTTTTGTGACACCCCTGGGAACGGAATCTTTACTCTTCCTATTGAAAATTATACTACTTTCTTGGGTGAAAGCTGGCATTATTGCTTTTGTGCTATCTTGGAAATACCAGATAAAACTACAATCTGTCTCTTCAGCTTTTATAGGAATCACTTTTTATGGATATACCAATGTGATAGCTCTGATCACAATAGAAGCCTTTTTGTGACAGCTTGTAATACTTGCAAACATGTCCTCAGTAAGGACAAATCTTTTTTAGCTGATAGAATGAAGCATCATATAGCCTCTCACAAGTTTGGTTATTGTGATTGCTGCTACTGTATTTTGTAGACATAACTTTCACATAGTATGTTTTCATCCATGACACCATTGCTGCAAAATTCCTCAGTACTCTCAACATTCGCCGTCAACAGTGCACTGAGTGAATCACTCACAGGTAGTTTCTCTTTATCTCTTTTATCTTTCCCAACTCACTCCCACCTGAAAAATAATGAGACTTTGATATTACGAAACAAATGGCTGCCAGACAAATGAGTTTCCCCTTTTCACAATTTTGACAGGTAAAGATGCTCCTTTGTTTCAGTAAGCCACCTGAACTCGTTTATAACAGTATATTCAGTTAGATTTTGTTATGCATTCACTACACTGTAATAATGTATTAAGCAAAGCACTATCTCCCTCCTCTTTTCACTCAATTTGAAATGTTATCTTCCACTTTTATCTTTCCACTAAGAACTGAGTTTCTATTTGATATGATATGAAGAGAGTTCCACAAGTGAGAAGTGCAACAGAAGAAGCTGTTAGCACAGAACCTGCAGTTACATCTAGCCATTTTAACTGTAAAATGATGAGACCTAACTGCCAATCTAATACTATGCTTAAATTCATAAACTTTAGGTACCAAAGAGGAAATCTCATTAGAACAGTTACCATGAAAATAGTTATAGAAAAGGAACATAGAAGCTCTGTTATGACAGTGATATCAAGATGCTAGGTTAGGATCATTAATGTTGCTGATTATTATTTGTATTTTATCAAGAATCTCTAAATACATAGCAGAAGCACCAGACCAGATGTGGCAAACATATTCAATGCACAAATCAAAGCATTAAATGAAAATTGCAAGAAAAGTCTTATAAATTTTTAAGATAAAAAAATAGTGGGAAAAATTGTCTAGCATAACACAGGAAGCTAACTGTCCTATCAGCAGACTTAGCAATTGATTCAATATAATCTTTCTACTTCATTTCAGTGGAAAATGTTAGTCTGAGGAGTTGCAATGTGCCGCTCTCCTGGAGATTAGCATCAGCCATGCTGCTGGAAAGCAAAAAAGGTTCTCTCAGATGATTTATAGAGATCAGTTTCACTTTGGAGGTGTTAAAAATTAACAAGCTATTTCTTGCCCCAGTTAACAGCAGGTTGAGATCAGCTGCCAATTTGACTTTATCGAACTGATCAGACTTACCATTAAGATAGGAACAAATAAATGTGTTCTCAGCATAGATACTGAGTCATAAACTGATGAATTCAGGAAGGCCATTGGTGAAAATTAAGGAACAGTGTAAATGCAACAATAGAGCCCTGGGAGACACATGCATTAATGCAAAATAATCTAGAAGAGTGACTGTTCAAAACAGCTTTCATTCTGTAATTTGATAAGTTAGATTGAACAAGATCAAAAATTAATCCAGAAATGCCATAACCCTTCAACTCATGAAGAAGACTAGTGTGTCAAAGCTGGTCAAATGTCAAAGCAACAGCTCACGCTTAAATATTTTTATGTGAAGCTTGATAGACTCTTTCAGCAACAACCATTAATAAACATAAATTATTTAATTATTCTATTAATAAATGAATATATTTTAGTAAATGCTATATTAAAGTTAAACAAACATTTTTTTAGAGAAACAAAAGGTACAATTACCTGTCTCAGTCTACTTGGTCGAACTGAAGGAGGAGATATTACTTCAGAAATTACTTCAGATTTTGTGCTGTGTTTTTTCTTTACAGGACTGAAGTTAAAAACAGTTTCCTAAACCAAATATAAAGAAAAAACATAAGAAAAATTAAGAGACAAGAAAAAGAAACAAAAAAATATCATTGAAAAAGTTACAGGTACATTACCATTTTTTCTTTCACAGATGATTCTACTTCAAAATCATCATCCACAAATTCATTTTCCAAGTATGGATCAGGAAAAGGCTTATGTCGGTAGACTCTCAAGTCTGCTCCACAGAATTGAGGAAAATGAATATACACATTGCCTTCTGCATCACTGCCCAAGTTATATTCCCGTTGTTCTTCAGGTGGTTGTAATTCAATTGCTTCACGTAATGATTCTTGATGTTCCTGAGAAAGAAAAATTGAAATACAAATATTAAAAAAAACATATAATGCTTTAAGATTATCTTGGAATATACATTTGGAGTTCAGCCATTAAACAAGCTGTTCAAATGATATTTAAAAAAAAAATTATTTTTCCAATAATCTTATTCAATAACACTTTGTTGTACACACAGAGGCAAGTATTTAATGAGATCTATTTATTATGGAAAATTCATGAGAGACATATTACAATATTGACGATTTCATTTGTTTTTATATAATTCTGAATCTTGCTATTTCTTTTTAATCTTTAAAAAAGAATTTTTAGCAAACTTTAATAAATGTCTAAACGAATTCTTTATAAATTTAGAAAAATTGGACATATTCAGTAAATGTCTTAATCGCACATTTACTGAATATGTCCAAATTTTTCATAACATTTCCTGAGATTAAATTCTTTTTTCAGTATAAAATTTTGCATAAAGAAAACATTTGCATATCATTAATTTCATCTGCTATATTTCAGAAATATAAACTTGAGTAATTCTTTACTAGAAGGAAGTATTCTAGTTTATTGTAATAAGAGATGACAAATTTAAAATAAATAAA
Organism: Ascarosepion bandense; assembly: GCA_037127315.1. Lineage (NCBI taxonomy): Eukaryota > Metazoa > Mollusca > Cephalopoda > Sepiida > Sepiidae > Ascarosepion > Ascarosepion bandense. Next base: position 4,130,859 of record JBBBDQ010000625.1, on the reverse strand, counting down.
ATGATACTAAAGCTTAACTGAAAATTCAATATGTAAGACAGTCCAATGGGGATACACTGTAGAATCCATAACATTTTTCTAACTATTGTCATGAAAATGATTTAGTTTAGTTGCATTAAATGATCACGTATAATAGTAAGTACCTCCACTAAATCACTGAAAAAAACAGCATAGTATGAAGAAAAAAAGGACCCAAACTTAATAAAAACAAAGTTTTTCCATCAAAATGTTTATGTTATTATTAAAAGGAAAGATCAAAGTTTCTTTAAATTATTTTTTAAAATTTTCTAATCCTTTTTAACATGTTCAAAATTTTGGTAAAAATCTTGTTTTGATTTTAGTTAGCGGGTAACCAAATCATTACGAGAGTTTATAATGGAAAATGTAATATTATATAACTCAGTTTTTTCTGATGACAAACACATTAATTTGGCAAGTCTTGCAAAAATCTAATAATTGTCAAATTTTAATGAAAAACTGAGGACTTATTCACAAATGAATTAAATTATTTTTGAAATCATTATTTTTAAAAACTATTGGTAAAAATACTTCTTTTTTACATTTGTTACCTCCCACCTCCATGTAAATTCATGAAATCTTTAGAAATTAAATTCTGTTGGGAAAATTGATTTTATTAGTTAAATGCAGGACTCATTGGGGAATGTAAATCACTTATTATTTTTTTTGAAAAATTTTTAACTATATTTCTGAAAATCTGCTCCCAATAGTAAAATAAAAAATGCAATATAACATTATTTAATATGGCAAGCTTTTAATTGCTTTAATAAATCATATATATTGTGAACATTATAGTCTGAAGAAAAAAAACTTTTTTGGTCAATAATAAAATTTTTAAAAAATTGTTTTCGTTTTTTTTTAATTATAATAATTTATAAAGTTTCAAAAATATTTTTAAAATAATTCAAAGATTTGTTGGTGCTAAGTTATTAATTTATTAAGTGAAGATTATATTTACTAATCAAAAATTGAAAAGTTTATGACAAATCATCATGTCTTTGTATATTAAAAATTATTTTTAATTTTTTTTGTGTGTATTTGAAGTTTAATTTTGTACAGTAATTTTCATGTGTACATTAAAAAGTCATGTATTTCATGGTTTCTTCCCCTTGCAGGAAAAAATATTGTACAATTACATCACTTGTGATCGCCATACACTTATCTATCTTGCATCTGTCGAGCTGGCATCACATTTTAAGTAGAGGGGAAAGATCAGAAAGTTCAACTCTATGTTTAAGAAATATTTTATTCTAAATTTCATGCTATAAGTAATACTTAAAAAAATAATGTGTTATAATATATATTTTATTTTTGTAAGATTTTTAAAACTGAAAATTAAAAAATGTCTTGATTGCTCAAAAAATGTCCAAAAATTTGAAAAATTTAAAAAAAAAACAAATAAAAAAAATCTCAAAATTTTAGATCCCAATCAATATAATTTCTATTTGAAATACACCAGAGTATTTTGTTTACTGGAAATAGTAAATTTAATCATTTAGCTTTCAATAAAAATTAAAATAAGTTTCAAGAAAACTTTTTTATTTTAAAAATTAGTTATCGAAAATGAGTGTGTTGAATTACAAAACTAAAAAAACAAACTAACAAAACAAAAAACTACAGACTTACCAAAACATGATCACAAACACTTTTCATTATCCAAACTTTTCTGTAAAATCCCAATTCATGATATTTCTTGCCTAAAAGTGGATTCTTTTTTCCTAGAATTAATAAAATGTACTGATGAAAGTTTTAAAGGAGTTAGAAAATTCATATTTTACCAATACTTTACTTTTGTCACAGGCAAATGGTATTATCGTTTAAAATTTGGTATTTGTGATATATAGAGTTATCAGTATTTATAAATTTGTCTTTATATTTGCCTGGAATATTAAAAAAAACAAAAAAACAGTACCAATTTTTTAGATACTCTAACAATGAACTATTTTTCAATCAAAATAGAATATGTTGTGATAAAATTAAATTATGATAATTTATGATCAAAATTTTTTAATTGCATAGTCTACCTTTATTTGATCCATAAATTTTTTATTATCATAGGCATGAAATTTCCAAGTCAGTGAGAGATCATTCTGAAGGCAATTTATTTGTATAATTTTTGAACATATCCAAATATCATTTGACTTTTTTACATCAACTCTTGATGAAACTGGTACAATTTTTGTTCATATTAATGAGTTCATGAAAACTTCAATATTACTCTTCAGATTTAATGACAAAAAGTTAATTTTCTTTTTATGAGTGGGACAGAAATATCTCAATAGTATTATTAGGCAACAATCTGAAATTATTTTCAGAAATTAACAATTAATATTATTAACAAATATTTTTGTGTTTGTGGATGCCATTAGGATCAAAGGGTTTGGTATACATAATCTGTGAGAGTAATAAACACTATAATTACAAACACAAGGATAGATTTATAATATATTATGAGAAATATTCTCGTCATGTGACATTTTATCATAGCTACTTACCCATAACCTCAAAGGCAAAAGGTTCAAGACCTAATTTATCTGCTGCCTTTAAAGAAAAGAATAAAGTAAATTATATATTGCAATTATGAAATCAGAATATGAGCTTAAATTTGATACCAACATAATTTTGTTACAATTTTATAGCTTTCAGATGAAGCTTGTTAGTTATATTAATGACAATTTAGGATAGTGATTATAAACTACAAATTATTAAATAAATTGTTATTCTCTTTACTTTAGATACTGTTAACATTCTATTCGAGATATTTAAACTAATGAAGTGGTTCAAATAAATAATTGCTAAAAATGCATTTTGATGATATTTTTATGATCATAAAATAAAATATAAAAATTAAATTTATACCAATTAAAAATATACAATACTTTTTTCTTATATTGATTTCCTTGATTACACAGAAATTAAAGAAAACAATTTTTTAATTACCTTATTTACATTCCCTCCGAATGATTCAAGAACATCATACCAATATTTCACCTTCATTTGTAATTTCTCCTCCCAAATTCTGTAAGGCATCCGATGGCGATGATTGTAGAGTCTAGAATATATATATATATATATATATTTTTTTTTAATAATAAAAATATCAAATAAATATTTTATAAACTAAAGAATAATTATATATGATGATCACCTTACATATTCAGATTAACCCAAGCAGTATATTCAGGTTAGTTTACAAAAATTGCCAAAAGTTTTTCAGTCATAAATTATCAAACTTTTTGTTTGTATAGATGTTGATAAAGTTTGTATTTTTAAAATTTAGTAATCAAATAATCCAAAATTTGTTCAAAAAAGCATTTTAGAGATCAAACATTAAAATCGTCAATATTCAATTGAACCCATTGTCCCAAACAATAATAAAAAATCTGAGACACCATTTGAAAATCAGTGATTATTTAATAATCTTCCTTAGATGATGTATTTATTTTTCATTATATAAATAATTGAAAAAAATGACAAATTGATGGCCACTGAAATTTGTTCAGTATGATGTAACTGAAACTTAAGTACATCCTTCATATATAAAGGTTTTAATACTTTGCTGTAAAATTTACAAAATATAATTTATTCATGTAAAAAATAAAAATAAATAGTAAGAAGATTATCCCAGTGGATAAGAGAAATTAGATAAATCCTTCAAATTTAAAAAAAAAAGTTTTTCTAAAATAAGAAACAGATAATTTTTTATCTCCAAATTCAAATGGTTTGTAAAAATTGTACTACCACTGAATAACTGATAAATAAATAAAAATCATATTTGTTTAAATTATGAGTGCTTGTAAATATTTTTTGAGGAAGTTACAAAAATTAAGTGAGGTGAGAATGGATTAATGGTTAACAATACAAAAAAAGGGAATTAGCAATTTAAAATTAAAATTTAAAATTTAAAATTTTAGTTGAACAGTTTGTACCCTTAAAAATGGCATGAATCAACCTCACCAAATATGGGTAAAATAGAAAGGCAGAGAAAATTCTCCAGCCTTGATTTGCAACTAGTCTAGAAGAAGAATGGTACTACGGTATCTTCATCACATGTGTTATTATGGCAGACTAGTAAAAAAAAAGTAATTTCTTAAACTAGTCAACATACAGCAGCAGTGATGCTGATAGATACGTTTCCTGCACCCCTGATGCATAAAAATCATATTCATGCATCCCAGGGATGCACCTCAATTTTTCCATAATAAAAAAAAAATATATGTGGGTTCTCAGTTAAGTGGCAGAAAGTAGCTGTTTTATTTTGAACTGGAAATTTCCACCAAAAATATCATGAGAGAATTTATCTCCTTTTTTTATGTGTTTTCTTATTTCTTCCCGCACCATTTCAAGCTAACTGTTGTCTACTTTCTTGGAAACTGAACAATTTAAATTTGTGACAAGGTCAGTGAAATGAAATGAATTACATTTGATGGGGTACAAGATGGGGATTTGACAGCTTTAGTTGTTTCATCAAAGAATGCTTTCTCTGTTCCCTTCCTCAGTTCATAACCACAAATTATGAGTTGTTTAAGAGAAAAATATAAGTTGCTTTGAATTCCCAAATTAAATAAATTCATTTTCTTCAAAATAATTTGGGGCCATTGAAAACAAACCTTACCAATACCATTATTGGGGATGGATTAAAGCTATGAGTACTGACAACTCCTTCAAATAATCATATGTACAAAAAACAAAAAATAAAAAAAAAAACATGTTTTTTTTTAGAATAAACATTCAAAAATAAATAAAACTGATCTTTTCTGTTAATTTACCCCAAAATAAAGCCTGGTAGTCAGTAATAATAAAGTTACAGGAAAAGAATCACAGAAAAAAGTCACAAATAATCTATAGTGGGCCCCTAATATTTAATGTATTTTAGTTTTATTTTATTTTGAACTTTATTCTGAAAAAGTTTAAAATTAGGCATAGCATTGAATAAATTCATACGATATTTCAAATTAGATTTAAACACTTTTATGAAGAAGTTTTGTATTAAAACTTAAAACTAAATTATTGCTTTATGCTTAAAAAGTTTTTGAAGTAATTTTTAAAAACTGTTTTTAATATAAAAATAGTAACTTTATAAAAAAAATGTATAAATTTAATTTTTGCAGAATAATAGAACTCTTAAAGTTTTGTAAATAAAAAATTCTTCGGAATATTATCATTTAAGCATTAAATTATCTGATTAAAAAATCAATATTTAAAAAACTATCAGATTTAATTTTTAGAGGGGGCAGTTTCATACACTAATTTTACATAGATTGAACCTTCTTCGATCATTTTTAAACTCTGTGTATAATTATAACTTATTGGGGTAAATTAATATCAGTAAATTTACATTATTTAGGGGTGCCTGGGTGAATTAACAGAAAAGATCCCAAAACTTCAATATCAGTTTCATTTTGTTTACATTTTTAAATACACTTAAAGTTTGCTTTTATCTTTGGAACTATTAAATTTATATTATCTTCAAGTTAAAACTAAAATTAAGATTTCAAAGGTGATTTTTATTTTTTAAAATAAATTAGGTTTCACTGTCTTTAATTGTTTTTAGTTAAGCTGAAGTTATGGTTTATGCTATGGTGTGGGCTTTTTTTATTTTCATTTTCCATTAAATTATGATCCTCTTCCTTTTCTTTAAACAATTGATAGTGAAAATGAATTACTATCATTCTCTTCTTCCTCTATAAATTCATAGAAGTTAAAGAATGACCAACAAAATAACTATGTTGACTGTGTGTCAGTCAGTAACTGGAGTATCTTTGGTCTCTTAAACACTTTCTTGTAAAGAACATTTAAATACACATTTCAAAGTTGATCGCATCAATAGCAATATTTGGCTATCTTTGAGGAGGAGGGAATAAAAGTATTCTTTTTCCTCTCTCTCTGTGATCAGCGAAAAGCAGTAGGAAACAGATCATGATGTGCAGGTGAGGAATTGCTATCTATTAGGGCAGACACTGTACAGACAGCTCTAAAAACAGGTGACTAAATCCCCATTTGTTACTGTGCTCATAGATGAATCTACAGACATAACCAACCAGAAACACCTTGTTGTATATGTCCAAATTATTGACCCTGTGACCTTTCAACCACATACTCATTTTGTTGCAAATAAAGAGTGTGCTGATACAACAGGTGTAGGAATTGCAAAATCCATCCAGGAAGTCATAATAAAACTAGAAATCCCATCAAAAAAGTGATGAGCACAGGGTTGGATGGATTTGCAGTAATGACTGAGAGAAACAAAGGCTGCACAGGCATATTACTTCGATCCAACCCCCACATGGTGAATGTGCATTGTTTTGCCCACTCCCTGACATTGTGCACAGCTCAAGCGGCAGAGTCAACAGCAGATCTCAAAGGGCATCAGCACATCCTGACTTATCTGTTTTACTATTTCTGTGCTAGTCCCAAATGAGCAGCCAAAATAAGACATATACAGAAACTTCTGGAAGACCCAATGCTCACTTACAAAGAGCTGCATTCCATCAGATGGATATCATATTAGAATGCTCTTCAGGCTGTGCATAGGACAGTTGATAGCCTGCTGATATGCTTCACTGAAGTGTCCCAGGATTTCAGCAGAGACCCAAAGTTAAATAGCTTAAAAAAGATTGCAACAGAGAAGTTCATCAGCATCACTGCTCTCATGATGGATGGCCCTGGTTACAATCTTATCCCAGTTCCTGCAAACAGAAAATGTGTATGGGGCTTTAATAAACATGAAATTAGATATTCCTATAAAAGATCTGGAAAAGATCAACGGAATGACATCTCCCAACCTGACAGTATTAGCCAGTGACATCCAAGGCAATATATACAAGGGTACGCATCAGATCAAAAAGGTCACATTCAATCTTCATAACTTCTCTGTTGTGCGCATTTGGTTTGTTCCCATTTCTGTCCCATCTGCTTCATGAGTGAGGAAGTGCTGAAGGTCTATGGAAAGGAGGAATTGGAAATTCTAGTTTCCCACTATAGACAGCAGCAAACCCGCAAATGGATTGAGGATGGAGAGGATCATGAGATGACTATACAGCCCCTCATCAATACTGTTCAATCTTGACTGGAGTGGGACCTACTGAAGAAAGTTGTCAAAGCACAGCACTACCTCAGAGACAGCATGTGGAAACTGGGCATTGGTAACAAAATATCATCTAAAAGACTTCCTTAACCTCAATGTCTTTGCTCAACTGGCCACACCTTGGCTTCACATACAGTTGACTGTGAATGAAGTTTCTCTGCTCAGAACATCATCCTTACCCATCACCGGAACAGGATGTCATTGGAACACCAAGAGCAGCTTCTGAGGGTCAACCTAGGACCTAAAAGGTCAGAGTTCTCATTTGTAGAGGCACTAGCAAAATGGAAAGTGGTAAAGCAGTGAAAGCTGTAGACTATGGATTACAAGTAATCATTGACAAATACTCTACACATTAATCTGCTCAAAATACACCACAAACATACCTGCATCATTTGATATTTCTCAATATACTTTCCACTGTTTTCATTAAGTTTCATTGCTGTGCTAAATGTCTCATAATGATGGACTTGGTTTATTTTCTCATCAATTAAAATCAGACTTAAAAGATCTTGGAGACAGTTTGTAGACTTCCAAGGTGATGAGAATGTTTTGTTCATATTCTAAAATCAGCACACTTATGTTATTACAGAAAATATTTTTTTTGAATTTTGTATCCTACAAAAAGTTGGGAGCATCACTGATTAATTTTAACCCCATATTTCTAAGCTGATTCAAGGGAGATTACTTAAATTTTTTAGAGGAAAGTTCACCTAATCTAATTTGTTTTTTCATAAGAGTGAACACAGCCAATTTATTAATGTAATTTGCAAAACATTTTCTACAGAAGAATGCTGCAGATATCATGGACCAAGCATGTCAGTAATGATGAGGAAAGAATGGCAACGAAAAGAAAATTAATAGTGAGCATCAGGAAGAGATGACTGAAGTTCCTGAGACATGCAATGAGGAAGGAGAGCTTGGAGAACCTGATACTGACAGGCCAGACAGAGGGAAAAAGAGACAGAAGAAGACAGCGGATAACATATTTGAAGGGCCTGAGCAGGTGGATGACAGAACGGGGGTTGCGTGATGTAACAGGAAAAAACGTACTAAGAGCCACCAGGGATAGGGATAGGGAGATGTGGAAAGCCATGAGCGCCTATGTCCTGAAAGAACAGGGCACATAGAAGAAGAATTTTCAAAAACAAAACAACTTTTTTAATTGAACTGTGATAAGTGTAAATACTGTTTTCGTTTTAAATGTAAGAATTTAATTTAGAAAAAATTTTGTTCAGTCAATCTAACTGATTCAGAATGATTAAATTTGTTTTCTGGTCAATGGTAAAAAGAAAATTTTTTTTTTTTACTCTGGAGCCCTTCAGTTTAACACTATAATTTATTTAGAAACTATAGTTTGGACTGATAGAATTTCCAGGGGAACCCATTCAAATCAAATCCATGGGTCCTGGGACTCATTAAATAAAAAAAAGCTGTCAGCATCACTGCAGTAGAGAAACCAGTTGGTAGCTGAAACTATGATAAACTATTGGAGCTTTTATACACACTTCATATAACTTCACCTTTGTTAAATTTTCAAATACCAAATGAATATAAACCTGGAGAATGCCAAAAGAAAAATTTTGTTTGAACCACCTGCAGCCTACTATCAAATATGGTGGATTTTCTATTATGATGTAAGAAGTAGTTTGGAATACTGCTTATTCAAAATTTCTAGTAGTTTGTGGAGAATATCAATTTGAAAAGACATATTCACTCTACAAGACATACTTCTATTAATATTCATTGCTTGTTATTTGAACCAAAACAACTCTCATTTCATGAAGAATGGAGCTCTATGTCATACAACAAAAGACTTGTTTGAATTGATGAAAATGTGACTTTAAGGAAAAGAACAGTTTAAGGAAATAAATACTTTTGTACTATATTAATCTTATGGATAGTGGTGGAATTGGTAACCTGGGTTAAATTGAAGAGCAGACTGATTTCTCTAGCCTTGAGTAGCAACCATTATAAAAGAAGGACAACTCTGAATTTAAAACCAACCTAAACAGGGACAGGCTCCACTAGGCTATTTTGCTTTACACAAACCCACTACTACAGTACATGTAGTGCACCTATGACCCTAATGGATTACAAAACTTGTGATTGTGAATCTCGTATTAAGATAAAATTACCATATTTGCCGGTTTATTGGACACACTCAGATTTTGGTATGGAATATATAAGGGAAAAAATGCACACATCACAACCAAAAATTCTCACTAACGATAAAGAAACACTTACAGTATTAGCACAAATTATACTATTGGTACATTTTTTTTTTAAATAGAAGGTTTAATTACCAAGAAATTTTTTGGGGAAAACAAGAATTTTAGGACATTTCATCATGCATTTATTGAAAATTGTTTTAGTTGTTTTTCCAAGAGTAATATCTGCACATATATTAAATGCATAATAGCTACAAAGAAATCTACTGGTATCACATGATAATAGGCAACAAAAAACAAAAAACAGAAATATGGTATTTCTTGGTAAATCTGATACATGTGGTAAAGCAAATTTCTATATCTGTATATCAACACACACACAAAGCAAGCAGCAATATACATACAAAGCAAATATTTCTGTAAAATCTGGTATTTTTACAAAACAAGCAGCAAATTATTATGCAATTCTATAAATTTCTTAATTTCTTTTTTTTTCACGGATATTTTTATTGATATCATGTTTGTTTACTTCCAGAAGTTCTAGTTTAAGAGCTAAGAGTTTAAGAAGTCCTAGTTTAAGAGCATGCAGATTCCTGGTAACCCTCACTATTTTCATGGCTTTCATATCTCTATGATACATGATACTGCTGTATTTGAACACAGGGTAATTTTTTGGAGAATATTTTTAGAAAAAAATCAGCATCCAATAGACCAGCAAATATGGTACTTACAATAGAATCAGTATGATTTTTTGGTCTGATTACTCTGTTTTAACTAGTTCAGCAGAAAGGTTTATTTATACAAAGACAAAACTCGATTTATATACATATATATATATATATATATATATATATATATATATTAATGCAGGTTTCATTGAATAATATAGACAAGTTTTGCCTATTAATTTTGTGTAGGATCCGTTCTTACCGTCTGATATACTTGATGGTGATGTCGTTGAAAGACAACAAAAAATCACAGTAATTGTTGATTTTTTTATCGGGTCTAAGCTTTCGGCTCACATAAGCCATTATCAAAGAGTAAATATTAACACACAGTAAACATAGAACATTTAAGTTATTAACAATAAAGAGAATTGAATTGAAAATATAAGTCCATCCTTACTGTGATTTTTTGTTGTCTTTCAACGACATCACCATCAAGTATATCAGACGGTATGAACGGATCCTACACAAAATTAATAGACAAAACTTGTCTATATTATTCAATGAAATCTGCATTAATGAAAAAATGCTGCCAAAATACACACAATATATATATATGTGTGTGTGTGTGTGTGTGTGAATGTATGTAATTAGATTACATAAAGGAAAAAAGAACTTACTTTGTTCTTTGATGAGGAGTGCTTAGTAATGAGCTCATGATTCTTTGCATAGTTGTACTCTCACGAGCCATCAGAAAACATCGCTCAAGTTCATACTGTGGTACTTCAGCCAAATAGAGAGGTTCTTGGCACAGAAACAAGAAATGACCAATTTGAGGTAACTGGAATGTTACAAAAATAAATTTCAAAGTGATGTAAAATAATATTTGAAGTAATAGAAGATCAGATATATACTTTTCTTTAATTCCTCTGAATGAGAGAAAATTTCAATTATTAATTTATAAATATAATTTTATACACACAGACACACCCTCTTTACAAACCCTTTATATGATTAAGCTAAAAAGGAGTGCCATAAAAACAAGATGTGTGTAAGGTCATTAACGTATATGGCAAGAAGAAAGCCATGAAGTCTGAACTCTATTAACAGAATATATTGAAATATCGTCAGAATTTTTCATTTTCTGTGAACTTTTAAGGAATGCCACTCTAGTTTTCTCCAAACCTACTTTTCTTGCCATATACCTCTGTGTTAACTAGAATTTTTGTTTCTCTTGATAATTTCAATAATCTGTTTAAAACTCAACTGATCAATTTTCTGAAACTTTTGCTCAATCTATTTTTTGTTTAAAAGAAAATTGAAATTAATATATCACTAGATTTCAAATATAGTGACTACAATTTTTCTGATATTCTTTCTTAATACAATGAAATTTTTTAATGAAAGGAGAAATTTTAATTACACATTAAAAAACAATATGCTTCATATATTTCCATTAATTGACAAGTTATAACTTAAAAAGGATATTTGGCATTTTATATTAAGTCTATACATTTGTATGAATTGTCTATAATTATTAATAATCAAAATTCAAATTGAAATTATGAATATTATCTATTTAAGAGAAAAATAATAAATGTTTGATTCTACATCAATAACTAAAGTCACATTCTGCAGTGTAATTTTTTGGAAGTTTTCCAATCACACATTTGGAAATATTTTACTCCAAATATTAATTTACACTATTTACATTGTTCAGACTCATCTTTGTTACCACATTTACAACATTTCGGCTGTTTGCGTTCTAGCCTTCTTCGGGTGATTGGAATTTCAAACCAAACACTTTATTGCATTGAAATTTTTTGTGAATGAAATAAAAGGTCCAGTTTGAAATTCCAATCACCGAAAACAGTCCAGAATGTATAGTGGCCTGAAATGTCATGAATATGGCAACAATGTAAATAGTGTAAATAATTACAATACCTCATCTCAAAAATATAGACAAATATCCAAACATTAAAATAGGAATTGACAGAAAAAAAAAAACATTTCTTGCTATGATGAAAAGATTTCCCAAAATAAAACTATTCAATAAAGAAAACTTTTATTAAAGATTATCAAAACTATTTAAAATATGGAAAAGCATGACTATGTCCACACCATATAAACAGAAAAAGCTATTAGATAAATTGAGCCGACTTACATGTTTCTGATTTCAGAACTATGATAATATTGGGACAATAGTAAATTTTTATGAAAATTACCAATTAGCTAATTTTTTGACTTGCTATAACAATTCCTTCAAAAACCTATACTTTTTAATCTTATTTCATGTGGCCTTCCATTAATATTTACATCCATTTTCCAACAAAACTGTTTCATTATGGAAAGATTCATAAATTTTACCTGTGTTGTATATAAATAAAAGAAAGGTGGAGACACTGAAAGGAAAAGTAATATTTTAAAAAATGATTTTTGGTTTATAAGCCCCTGAAAATCAGTTGTTCTTAAGGACACATTGTCCAGTGGATATAGATGTATGCTAGTTCCTGTGACTTGACCTAAAGAGTTGTGAGTTCAATACCAGGCTAGAGCAGTGGTGAACAAGTAACTTACAGAGTTAGAGGGAGATAACTCATGACTACCAGAAGAGGCTCTACTACACAAGGAATGAAGATCATATACCCCAGTGATTGTAATAAAAGGTTCGGTTCAAAATTTCTAGCATACACCATCTGAAACATCATACAAATGATAACAAAGATGAGGACAATACAGAAATATAAACAAATATTGAAGGTTCAAAGCAAGAATCATACAATCGTGGGAGTTTTAAACAAAGTTGTACACATAGAAGTTTTATTTGTCATGAAAGTTTGATCAGTAACTGACTATACTTATATTTTTATCAACTGAAGTATTAACTTTTTTACTTGTAAATTGTTTTTACTCTAGTGGCTTATTCAAGAGAAAAAGTTATAGCTACTTATTGACAATTTTTTGTACTCCTACTTTAAAACACTGATCCATGTTTTATTTTTCTATGCATTTACTGAACAATTAACAACATCAGCAATCATGTCAACTACAGATGTAAAAAGAAAGTGCTAACAGTATACATAATGTTATGTAAAAGTTCATGCATACATACCACCTACACGAAAAATGAAAGAAGACTTTAAAAGAAAGTGATAAAAATGTTTTTTAGTGTTGAAAGAAAAACTAAGAAAAATTATACAAATTTAAAATAAAATTAGAGCAGCTACTCAGCTCAATAATAAAAAAGATCAAAGGTATAATACAATATCTTGATATAGCAATAAAAGGAAAATCTTACTGAGGAGATGGTTTCAACCAAAATGATAAAAATACATACAAAAAATAAAATACTTCTCTGAATAACTAATTTTACCAGTTTTTCTTTTTCTCCTATCCTTCTTCCTTGTGTCTTAATGGCTTTATCACTTTGCTTGAGGTGAAATGATTAAAAAAAATAAAGCCTCCTATATTAGAAATCAACATGTTCATTTGAAGAAATTCAGCAGTGATACTATGAACTTCAGATTACTATTCATTCATCTTTACAGAATTCTCTTAATGCAAAAATTTCAATTCCATGAAAATCTGCAAAAGGTACCATTAGCAGTTCTTTGCTGGTAAAGATAAAAGTTCTAGAAAGATGGAATTATGAAGTACCAGAAAAAAGGCAGAAGATAGTGGAATAAACAGTATAATATAAAAAAAAAATTGTCATTTATTTTTACTTGATATACTGAGCAGAATTTTTGGTTAACCCAATATTATAATAGTCTTATTCTATTTGTCAGCAATGTTTATATTAATTCCTGATCACTGACAATACTTTTTTTCTGATTTTTACACTATGTAATCAATATTTTGCACAAGATTTTTTTAGCAGATGAGAAACTATTAAATGAGTAACTTTTAATATTCACTAAAACATTCTAGCATTTCTAATCTGCACTATTCATCTCTTGATCACATACACTCTAAATTCTACCTGAATAACTGCTTAATCTGACACATCTGCAAAGATACTGTTTAGGTGAATTTGTGTGTGAACAGTTAAATATCAAAATTGTTGTGATGTGTAAATCTTGTAGGAAGCTATGCGATTTCTCTTTTTGTGATCTTATTTGCTCTATCACTTCTGAATATTCTGGATGGTCGGCATTGTTTTTCTCTGTTTTTCTTGTGTCCTTTTTAATAGAGATTTTGGTCTAGATTTATCTTCCTCTTCTAAGTCTGTTAACTCATATCCGTTTTCCTCCAGGTTCTGTTCTGTTTTGGTTTCCCCATCCTCTGTTTCCTCTTTTTCTTCATTTTGCATTTCTACATCTTCAGGCTCAATTCTAAATTGATCAATGTGAACTAATATTGTTTACTAGAAAGTAGTCATGTTCTGTCCTTTTCATAAAAAGAACCTTGCTTTTTCTGGCTCTGCCTTCTTGTTTTTTTTGTACCAGACATTCTCCTCTGTGGCAAAAAACATAGTTATTGCAGATATGATTTGCTTGCCCATTAAAGACTGATGGGCTTGGCTTTCTATCTGCATGAGGAACTGTTTGACAGTTTAAAAATAAATTAGGTAGATATGCATTTGTATTCTCATTAAAAGGTGAAAACGTCTTTAGTCCCATTTTTACTGTTTGGACCATCTTTTCTACTATGCCATTCAATTGCGGGTGATATGGGGACGTTTTATATGGAATATCCTATTTTTTTTTTAACCAAGACACTAAATTTTCATTGCAGAATTCTAGTGCATTGTCAGTGAAAATGGTCTTAGGTACACTGTTTCTTGCAAATATTGTTCTCAATATTTATTTCATGGTGGCAGCTTTCCTATCTCTTACCTTTATTACTTCTGGTCAGCTCAAGAATTAGTCTACTAAAATTAAAAATAAACCAATATTCCTAATGTGGGCATGGTCCATGTAGACCTTTGTCCAAGGCTCCCACTTTTTAGGCCATATGTGTCATTTGGTTTGTTTAAATATTTTAATTTCCGTACATTTGGGGAATCCTCTTTGTTCTTCAATATCTTTAGAATATCTCAGCCACCAAGCTTGCAGTCTCAATGCCGCAATATTGTCATGCACACTTTTAATAATTTCTTTCCTTAAGATTTGGGGAGGCACTATTGCATTTGCATCACATATAATGCCTTTCTCTACCATTAACCAATGTCTTGCTTCCTTAAAAGGTCTTTCTGCCATAGCGCAGTTACTCCACACATTCTTCCTTATAGATCTTGTATTTTGCTTAGTATCGGGTCTTGTTGAGTTTTTATGCTGAGTGTTTTGCAGGATAATATGTCTATTTCCACACATTGTATAATGCTATCATCTGAATTTTCATGTTCCTCTCGATTTTCATTTTGAAATCTTATTCTTGGTAACACATCCACATGAGGAATAGTGCTTCCTTTAATATACATAATGTCAAAATCAAATGCCATGATTTTAACGGCCCATCTTAAAATTCTTGATGACATTACTCTTGATAACTCCTTTCATAGACTGAATAAGAATTCCAAGAGCTTGTGATCTGATTTTAACAGGAAGTTTTTACCCAACAAGAAATCTTGTGCTCTCTCCATACTATGGCCAATGTTTCTTTTTTTATAGTAGAATAATTACATTCTGCCAATGACAATTTTCTGGAATGATACATGATTGGGTGACTTTCTTGTCATACAATAGCTGCTATGGCATGTTCACTTGTGCCAGTTGTTAAAGTAATTTCTTTTCTCGAAAAAGAAGATTTTTATTACCAGCTTACTTGTCAAAGCCTTTTTTAATACTTTAAAAGCATTACTTTGCTTCTGTATCCATGTACATTCTATGTTTTTTTTACACATTTTTGAAAATGGTTCAATGAATTTGCTATATCTAGGAAGATATCTGCTGTAGAAATTAATCCTAAGAAAGATCACAATTCTTTCTTGTTAGTGGGCTTCACTACTTTCACAATTTTGTTTGTTAACCTCTTGTCAGGAGATATTCTTTCGTTAGATATCTGATATCCTAGACAGGTTATTTTTTCACAATCTAGCTCACATTTGTCTGTTTAGAGACAAATGTGAGCTAGATGTTCTGTTTTATACTTTAATCCATCCTTGGTCAAGCTCCCACGCATATATCATCTTGATATATTATCATGTTCTCTACTTTTCGTAATAAGATCTTCTCGATAGCTCTCTGAAAAAGATAACTTGCCGTTTTAATTCCAAACTGCAAGCAAGTTCATCTTAATGATCCCAACGGTGTATTTATTATAGTAACCTCCTTAAATTTGTCATCTATTTTAATTTGGTTATATACTGATTTTAAGTTAATCTTTGCAATATGATTCATGTTTGATAATTTATGACGTGCAGTTTCAATACTTGAAATGAATCCAAACATACCTAATGGTTAACCCCAATTTTGTAATTACACCATATTCTAATATCTCCGTCAGACTTTTTAATGGCAACCATTGATGAAGCCCAATTGCTCCCCCATGTGTGACCTTTTCCAAAATGCCCTGATGAATCATTCTTTTTAACCATCACTACAGGTAAAATATGTATCTGCAGTTTCCTTGCTTTGATATATCTTAGATGATGATTCTCCTTGAAGTGAATGCTTGCTATATAATCCTTTAGTAATCCTATTTTTTGTTGTTCAGATTCCATCGAATTAAGCAATTTCAATGTATCAACTCTTAACACATCTATTCCTAGCAATCCATGATCTTTCATACATGCTACCACTGTTATGGGCATGATTTT
The DNA here is from genome assembly GCA_037127315.1 of Ascarosepion bandense. Classification (NCBI taxonomy): domain Eukaryota; kingdom Metazoa; phylum Mollusca; class Cephalopoda; order Sepiida; family Sepiidae; genus Ascarosepion; species Ascarosepion bandense. Next base: position 4,114,161 of record JBBBDQ010000625.1, on the reverse strand, counting down.
GAAATGATTCTTTGTTTTGAATGTTCCTTCAAATGTGCCTGATGCTTTAATTGTGTTTCCATCAAAGTGTCTTAAGTGTAAGGTGGACTTTTTAGCCTAGGCATTCCCATGTCCTGCCAAAAATTTATTTATTTATACTGCCAGTATCTACCTGCATCTGAAAAACTTTTCTTTATATTTTTGCGCTTTCCCTGGTTTTTGTTGATGTATTTACTGTGAATATTCCTGCCTTTTCTTTAGCAATCCATGTGTCTTCAATTTCTTCAACTTTCGTTTTGTATTTACGTACCTTCTGAAAGGGATTTTTTTTGCAGATTAGGCATGTTTTACTGAAAGCTGGGCATTTATTTTTTTCCTTTTACATGCTATTCACCTCAGTACTTACACTGAACTTTGTATTTCTTTGTGATATACATATCTCTCTTGTCTTGCTGTTGGTTGAACTGCTTTATCAATTCTAGTTGCTGCATGAATTATATACTGGCTTCTAAGTTCAAATTAACACCTTGCAGCCTTTCCAATATCTTATGTTTAAATGAGGAGTCATTCCTTCTATCATGCATAACTGGATCAGCTCATCTTCTGTGGTCATTTCACCACTGTCAAGTTTTTCTAATTCACAGTCCTTGGCGTTTTCTTTTAATAAGTATAAAAATAGATAGACTCATCTCAAGAAACTTTGTTCTTTCAGCAGTGACTAACCTTCTCTTTGGTTTAGTATACTTATTATTTTTACGATTTCTTTGAAGGCTAGATCTTCTAAATTTTTCAGATATGCCATCATCAAAACTTTCTTTATTGATTCACATCCTGCTGTTGTGAGGAACATATCTAAACTCGTTTTGTTCTTGATTGTTTTGTCTGTCTCTCCATTTCTTTACCCTGGCCAGGCTGCAATCCATGTCTCCAAATCTGAGAGCATGGTCTGAAATCCTATCGGCGATGCCATTGTTGTTGTAATGTGTAAATTTTGGTGTAAATCTTGAAGGAAGCTATGTGATTCCTTCCTTTTTGTGGTGCCTGAGGTTCACTATATTTATACATTACATTTGCATACCATACTACAAAAATAAAACAGATTATTATTTTGAACTCCTAATCAGTATTGTTTCAACAAAACAGAAAAATGACCTTTCTAGGTTAAATGGAACAAAATATACCTATTTTAGAACCAATTTTTTCATAAACTTATATAATTTTAGAAGGGCACTTTTGCTAAAATAACATTACAATGTGCTTAATTTACATTCGCAACATTTTACTTTTCAACCCAAATAAAAATTACCATCATCTTTAGTAATTTTCTTTATTTTTTAAGAGTTTACAAGTTATATAACTTTATAACTGAATAAGATTTATTGTTGTCACTATTCAAAAGGGTTTGAACATTCTATAGAGTAGATGTGGTATTAATGGTGATGGCATAAATGACTAATTTTGCTTTTATGTCAATATAATTCACTACTATCTTTAAAAATATTTGAAAAGATAGGTAGAAATCTGGCAAATAATGAGAATAGGTTTGTCTTATGTCATCTTTCTCATAGTAGATGAATTCCAGCACATTACTTTGCCATTAAATCTAGGTTCTTGTAAGAGAACAGGAGCTTCCCTCTTTTTTGAAAAAGGTAAATTAAGCTGTCAGTTGAGTAATTGCTGTTTACATCATTAAAAGTGCTGGTGCTTAAATTCAAATTAAAACTAATTCACTAATGATTGATCATTCTCTCAAATTCTTGCCAATATTTTGAATATAGAAGTCAAAAGGTCCAATGGAAAGTCATGTCTTCACTCTGCATTGGTTTTCAGTAGTTAGATGGAAAGAAGGTTATAACAGAATTGTAAACTTGTTTTTTTTTTTTATATCAGTGTTAATTTTGTAGGATTGAAATGATCTGCAACTTGATGTGTCAAGAAATCCTAGAGAACAAGATTGCTATAGATAATGGTTTCCGATGTGGCGTTGTCTTTTCAATAACTAATTTGACAATATTTGTTCCTCATGGTAGTAGCATATATCCATATTTGCATGCGTGTAAGTATTTTTTCTTCTAAATGTAAATTATTCCTTAGTAGATAATAACTGACCGAAGCTTAAAGATAATCCAGAGACTTCCCCTTGGTTGTATCTTAGTAATTGTTAAAGCTCAACAATAATTAATCAATATTAAGAATTATTTTTCTTTAAAATATTATTAATTGGGAGTAGAACTTAAAATCTATTTTCTTTATTTAATAAATATAAAATCTTTTAAACTATTCCATACAAATCTAGGCAAGAAATAAATTAAAGTCTGTGTAAAAGATTTAAATTGAAAATTAAAATAACAGTCAAAAGCAAAAATATAAAAGTAGCAAATCTTTATTTAGGCTCAGTTATAATATAACATTTTGGGGAGATTAAGACAACTACTTTGATCTATACGCACTTATAAAAAATAAGACCGAAGAAATGACTCAGAAAAATTGGTTAGATTAACTAAAATAAAACTAATAAATTACTCACTTCCCACATGGCTCTCATTTGTGAATTCAAAGGTTCTTCCAGCAAGATATCTTCCCATCCAATTATTTCTTGTACATGAGCTTCTTGAGCAGCTCGTCGTTCCTCCATATGTTGTTTCCGAGCTTTCTTTTCTCTGATTACTTCCTCTTGCCGTAACTGATTCAGCAAAGCAGAAGAGTCCTGTGGTCCAACTGATCTTGTACGTCTCCGTAAGCCTTAACATGGAACAAAATAAAAATATTATTTTAATTATATAATTTTATGAAATACTTAGATGAGTCTTTACTATAAATAAATCAAATGTTTAAATTAATTTTTTTCTCATTACTTCATAGTGAACATAAGATATATTTTAAGAAGAATTCTTTCATGCATCATGTTTTATTTCTTATCAAATGAACATATAATGAATAACATAAAACATATAATGAATATACAAGCACTTGAAAAATAAGATCATGTAAAAATTTATATATTATACCCAGCCTTTTAGAATTGCATGGTATACTGTGTTTCTTAAAAAATTTACTTTGATTAAAAGCTTATTTAGCAAACATATTTAAGTCAAAAATTGCTGAAACCAAAAGAATTAAGTACCTTTTGTCATACTGTATCAATTCTGTATATTTTCATAAATCAGAAATTAAAAATCTCATCAAATGTGATATGCAGCCATGACAAATTAACTAAATTTGCCTACAGAAAGAAAGGACTATAAAACAGATAAAATACTTTAAGTGAATATGCAGCTACATAACAGAAAAAAACAGGATTTTGTAATAAAATAATTTACAAAAAAAAGCTGTTAGTATAAAAATTTACCTGCAGCCAAAGCAAACTCTTCTGATGTAGATATGCTATCAGTTACTAAAATACTGGTTTTTTCACGCAAATTCCTGCAAACAATATAAAATTTGTATTGTAATTTACATTTTCCTCTGAACAGATTATATTAAATTGAAAAATATTTAAACTAGAACATGACTTAAAAACTGATTTGTAATAAAATTTATGAAAAACAAAATTGGAAGATAATTTGTTTTCAGGATAAAATCAGATCATAAACAAATAAAATTCAGAAAAGTATCTGATGCTTTTCAAACAAAATTGACCAACAATATACAAATAATTAACTTGATAGACATTTATTTTTTTCTGCCAATATTTGTGAAGTCAATGGAGCTCAACATTGATATCAAGTAGTAGAAGCCCTTGATGCAAAATTAAATTCAAACAAAGGATTCTTTAAGTCATTAAAAAGCCTAACAGTGTGCTATCATATATAAATATGAGATCCAACAATCCAAAAATTGTATTCTACTCAGACACATACCAAAAGAGGATGAACACAGATCCACTAATGCTTTATGCATTTAAATATTTAATAAATCCAAGTCAGATTATGAATGGGTCCTGAAGCATGAAAGATATAAAGTTAAATTGAAATATCAGGTAGAGCAACAGCTTAAAAATGATGGGAGATAAAGAAAAATAATATGGTTCACTCCTCAGCATTTAACAAAGTAGCAAAGACTAGGAGCAGAAAAATATTCTATCAGTATTGTACAAACATCCCCACCAGTCAAATTTTTTTAAAAAAGTCAATAAAAATGTTGCAATTTGAGATACAACTGTGCATTCATTCAGTCAATTTAATCAAAAGGACACAATGCAAAATGGTAACAAAAATACAGGGAAAGTTTAGATGTAAATGTTGAATAAAAAGCAATTTTCCATGAAATGGGAGGTGTTTAGCAGAGAATATGTAATATTAAGCCAGTCATAATCCATGGTGTAGAGAAAAAGGTTTATATCTGATCTACCTGCTATATATTCTTTGACACAGAAGTGCATTTATATTAGTGGGTAAAAATGGTGTTTACATTGAACAAAAGATTGTTTGATGCAAAAATGCAAACTGGCAAAATTTAAAAGAAAATAAATATTGTTTTGAAAGGTTGGGAATTAGGATGTCGGGTGACAGGTGAAATTGTTTTGTTTTGTTTTGGTAAGTAGCTGTAGCCAAGATCAGAGAATATAAACCATTGGAAAGCCAATAATAATAATTAAAAAATAATAAACAATATGCACAGCAAAAGATGATACAATCAAGGAATTTGGCTTAGAGATGAGAGAGAGGCAGATCAGATTAGTGGGGAACCAACCGAGTATGCAGAGGGAACAGAAGAGAAGACAAACCCAGCAATCAACTCCTTCATATGTACATGCCTATCTCTGATCACTCCTCTACTCCATACCACACCACTGAAGAAGAATAAAGAGATAATTGTATGCTTTTATATATCTGTGTTCGTGTTTATCAGTGAAGACAATAGCCATTTCGGTTAGCAGTTATTATTTGCACAAAGGGTATACCAATCAACATTTTAGGCAAAAGTCCAAGAATCATATGTCAATACAATATAGTCCAAAATCTTAGGGTCATCCTCCGGATTGAATTAACTCCTGGTAAGCTAAACTATTTAACCTATTACTGCATGATATCCAATTATTTTTTTTATAGAAGGGGATTACCAAAAATTTGAAATTCACTAGCCTTAAGATACCATTCAGCAAAAAGAGCTAAAACATTAAGAAACATTTATGCAATAATGGATTAATTTCAATATTATTATTATTGAAAATGTAATAAAACCCTTCAACATGACAATGTCTTTCTGGCCGAAAGTGAGCTAGTAAATTAGTTTTGAAAAAGGCATGAAACCTTCAATTTTTAGGTAATTTTTTGAAATCCAGTGGATTACCTCAAACTTTTTTCCTCTGTATAAAAATGTTGACCTATTTGTTGAAAAATTAAACATAATTGAGAAGGGCTCTTGCACCTAAGTAGAAAAAATACAACTAGATATAATGGTAAAAAATTTTTGCAGTCTCTGGATGGAAGTAAAGCTGGCTATCATATCATACCAAGAACCTAATAAGTTTTTAAATGCCAATTCTGAAGTACTAACCAAATATTGTTGCTCTAAAAAGTACTTCATGTTATGTTTGGTGCCAGACTGAAGTGTTTAAATGAAACCCCTTAGGTCTTGGACTAGATTATTCTTCTGTTAATTTATATTACCAGTACACTGAATTGGCTATCTAACAATATGCATATTTTATAAAATACTGGCACTTACAAAACTGAAGATCCATAGTTGAAGACATGCTAGCAGTTAAGTCAGAAAACTATTTGTTTTATGATCTTATATATATATATATATATATATATAACCTCATATATCAGAACTTATGAAAACATTGCATATGTCCATGCAACTGTTTGGTTGGTTAGATTTAATCAGATTTATTTAACCAGCATATTAACCTTCATTAGGTCATTTAATGCTGAAAATCATTTTGGTTTGTTTTATTTAGTTTATTTGTTTCCTTGTTTTTGCTTGTTTATATAAAAAAAACTTCATTGGTAATGTATTTTTCATTCAAAAAAGTTTTGTTGGTAATATATTTTTCATTCATATAAGTTTTGTTGGTAACATATTTTTCATTCAAAAATGTTTTGTTGGTTGTATATTTTTCATTCAAAAATGTTTTGTTGGTAAATACCTTCATAGCATTTTGACCCCTGTTTGGGGGGTTAACTATTTACCCATAGCTGGGACCCTAGCAGGTGCTACCACTCCAGGTCAGGGTGGACCTAGGAACAACAGCAATTAAGAAGTGGTTCCATACTCCTCACAACCTCCTAATCAGAGGCCTTGCTGCCAGACGCAGTTTACGGTCATACCCAGGACCAGCAACTGTTTGGAAAGTTGTTGTTGGAGGATGTGAACATTAGTTACAGCTCAGTTCAGGATTTGGGTATGAGATGTGCAAGTTTGTACTAAAACTGCTTTCAGCTGACCAAAAAGAAAATCAGGTTTCAGTTGCACATCAAATCCTTGATTATGTCAAGGAACACAAAGACTTTAAGAAAATGGTCACAAGAGACAAATTGTGGGTCTATGGCTATGACCCCAAAACCAAGACTCGGTCTTTGCAGTGGAAGACTAATATTTCTGAGACCAAAACAGTTGTAGCTTCTATAGGATGCTGTTTGTTGGAAAAAGACAGGAATGCATGCATCCAGGGAATGGCAACTCCACCATGACAATGAACATACTCATTCAGCACAGCAGTTTTTGGCCAAGCATAAAATTCCCTAGATTTCACTCCTAGCAACTTTTTCTTCTAAAACACCCAAATCAAATGCTACTTGAAAGGAACAAAATTTCAAGATGTCAAGGAAATCCAAGAGAATGTGATGATGCAGCTGTTTGCTATCCCCAAGAAAAGAGTTCCAGGAATGCTTCTATCAATAGAAACAATGCTGTAAATGGCTTCAGAATGTGACTACTTCAAAAGAAAATTAAATCCAAAATTGATATGCGTGATAGTTTTCTTTTTATAGCACCAGTCCTGATACTTTTTGATCAAACCTTGTATTTATGTATATAGTGTTCAATGAGTAAATTGTCACCATTTTATATTTTTTAACTTTGCACATGCACATTATTTTTTATTTTGTTGATTGCACAGTGTAGTAGAGTCAGTTGGGCCTCAACTGTGAGAAAAGGAGCAACATGATACAATTCACTCCACCAGAAGTTTGGCATTGAGAAGCTCCAATACAAACATTTTAGAGTGTTTTGATATCAATCTGAGAACAGTGCAGAGGATTCAAAAAGAATTGGATGACTCTAATGATGATTATGAGGCCTTTTGGAGTGATCACTAGTGATGGCAACATTATACCTCCATTCATCTTCTCAACACTGAGGCCTACATCAAGTGCCTTGAGGAGGTAGAGCTGTTGAAAGACACTATGTCTAGCAACAGGAATCTGCACAGTGCCACACAAGTCATAGCTGTCAGACAATTTCTGCAACCATATCACACCTTATATCTGACCATCTAACTCCCCAGACTGCAACCACTTTGATTATTATGGTTGAGGTGCAGTTGAGCAAGAGATCAACAAAACTCCTTGTAACGCCAAAGATGAACTGAAGGCAAAGATTATGGCAGCATTCACCAAGGAGATCATCAAGAAGAGATACAGAAGATTCCAAAGTCCTCTAGAGACTGTGGTTGAAGCTGATGGTGATTTTATTGAATAAATTTACTCTTTACTATTTCAAGATATTTTTGTGTAATTTTGGTAAATATATCTGTGAAAATGAGATGTCAGTGTTATTTTCATTTTTGTGTAGTTTAAAACTATTACTTTGCTATTTATGTAAATGTAAAGTCTTGGTTGTCCTCATCTTTAGTGCCATGTTTACAATGTTTTGGCCGTTATATGCTCTGGCCTTCTTAAGGTTCTAGGAATTTCAAACTGAACCCTTTATTAATAATGTCAATATTATAGTTTAAGATTTTTATATCAACACAAAAAGCTAAAATGGAATTGTTACTACCTTTCTGGTAAAATTATGTGCAAATTAGAAAAAACTGAATTTAAATACTATTAAGGTTATAAAAAGGAAATTTTATTTAACTAAAAATAAAAGTATAAGCAATATAGTTTTGTTACAGTTCTACAAATAATTTTTTTTTTAAATTTGGGTATGAAGGGAAAGTCTATAGTAGGTGAGAAACAAAATCAGTAAAGCTAGTCTGATATCTGGGGGTGGGATTTCCTGTTTAAAAATTTTGATACATTTAACTATGTTTACTCTCATTGTTAAAGATGGTATGTGTTCCATGACTACCACATTTATTGTTTAATTGAATTAAATTCATCAAATTAATTTCAAAGAATGTAATACTTTAAATAAAATTTATCGAACAATAATGAAGAGGAAACATTAAAATTTCTGGTTAAGTTTGGCGAATACATGCACATTGAATGTTCAATAATTGGCTAACAGTGTTTTTACTTCTTGAACTGCTGATTTGAAATTTTTTTTTTTTTTAAAACTTTTGCTCATTTTATGTTTGCATCATAGTTTTGTCTGAATTCAATCACCAGTTGACTTGGTTGGATGTAGAAATTGTTATTCTAGACAATGTACAATAAAAGCCTGATACCTCTTCATTATGAAGGTATTGGGTTGGCAGTTTTCTGGTTGCTGTTTTTGACGGGTAGTTAGGAGCCTTAACTTTTGCATAGCATTGAGAGCAGCTGCTCTGATCAACAGTTGCATAATATCGGGGTTCTTGCAGTACCATGTCACGCATGGATAGGTGTCCCTGCAAGGACTTTAAGTGAGCAACCCCGAGGCCACACTTTGCTGCAGTCCATGCTAGTTCCTTTCTGCACATGTTGCAGTCAATAATTGTCTGCTACTTCTACTAGAGATCTCTCCTCACCAACAACAAACATGAAGAATGGCATCTCAATAAACAACACTAAACCAGGTAAAATAAAACCACCAAAACCTCTCAACATTTCCTTCACAAACATCTGTGATATTCATAACAACTTTTGTAGCATGGAATCTTTCCTCCTCAAAAAGTTCCGTGACATCCTAGCACTGTGAGACTAACCTTATCCCCTTCTCTGACTTCTTGATTCCTGGTTACCTCCCTCTCTTCAGGAAGGATTCCACTGTCTATATGCATAGTGTGGGGGTTTATGTCAGTGAACATCTCCCTCTAACCAAGGAGACATCTCTCAAATCCCCTGACCACACATATCTGTGTCTGTCTTCCATTTCTGAAATTAGTTAGCTATTTTTCTTTCTGTACTGTTCCCCCTCCTCTCCCTGCTAAACAGCATCTCTGACAATATAGATAAGGCTACTTCCTCCCACCTATTCGCTAACATATTTGTGTCTGGTGATCACTGATTCTGCTGGTATTCATGCCATGAACTCTGCTATTTCTCAGTCTCTTACACAAGTGGTGGATTTCCCCATGTGCTTCCCCAGCATCCTTAAAAGACACGCTTCTCTGCTTCACCTCTGTCCCTGATTCCTGCCAAGCCTTGCAGCTTTGCTCTCTTGGTAATTCTGATCATGCTGTCGTATCTATTAATATCTCTTCACTCCCACTCCCCGCAGGAGACTACTACCAACAGAATTTCCTACTGCTACCAAATAGACAGGGATTTGTTCCACAATTTTCTATGTGACATCCCTTGGGAAAAAGTTTTTAGTCTCCCTGTAGAGGACTGCGCCTCTGAGGTCTCTTCCTGGGTGAAAGCTGGCACTGATGCTTTCATACCAGCCAGGAACATCTGTCCCAAACCTTATTCCTCCCCCTGGTTCTCTCTTGCCTGCTCGGCCACCACTGCCCACAGGAACCACTTCTTCTGGCTATATCGGAGCCACACGTCTAACTATAATAGGTGCCTATTTGCCTCTGCTCATAATGAGTGTAAGAGGATCTTGAATGACAATAAGGTGTTGTTTTCTGAGAGAAGGGAGCAGCATATAGCTGCCTGCAAGTTCAACTCTAAAGACTATTGGTGGCTCTGCAAACGTGAGCTGAACAACAGCAAAACCTCCATCCTTCCCTTAATCAATAAATTTAAGGTCCTCACGGAATCTTTGGACAAGGCAAAGTGCTTTGCTCAGATTCTCCCCAACTCGATATTTGACTCAACTGGAGTATCTGCACCTGACTTCCCTCTTAGAACTGAGACTACTCTCTGATATTTAAGATAATTGGCCCCCATAAGGTGAATGGAGGCAATGGAACCCCAGTCATTGTCATGAAGGAATGCACCCCTGAACTCTCCTCTGTCCTCTTTAAAAACTATAATTACTCTCACCTGGTGAGGCAGACAAAGATAACCTTGCTGCTGATCTTGAGAAGGACCTCCACTCTGTGGTAGACTGGGGTAAGAAATGGCTTATAAATTTTAATGATTTTAAACCAAAGCTGCTATCTCTCAACCATTACAAGCAGTCCCTCCTACCCCACCATTAGCATAGACTAAGTGAGTCTCCCAGAAAGCAATACATAGCACCTTCTTGGCCTCACCCTCTCTTCCAACCTCAAATGGAACCATTACATTGAATCAATAGCTAAATCCACTGCTAGGAAGGTTGGGTCACTGTGTCAGGCCAGGAAGTTTTTCTGCAGAGTCCATCTTGTACATATACATATCTGATTGGACACCCCTGCTATTCATCCCAGGGTCCTTGATAGGCTCCAAAGGAGAATCTGTAATATGGTTGGTCACAACCTGGTAGCTCGACTCCAGCCACTTTCTCACTGACAGAATGTGGCTTCCCTGTCTATTCTACAAATATTTTCATGGCTTCTGCTCTGATGAGCTTAGCACACTGGTGCCCTCTCCACAAGAATTTATTTGAGCAACCAGACTGGCAACAAGGTCTCACCTTTTTGCAGATAAAAAAAAAGCAAATGCAGCTGCCACTTCTACTCCACCAGGTTCTTTTGTAGCACTTCCTGCCTTTGGAACTCTTCTGTATACTTGCTTCCCTGATGGCTAAAATCTTCAAGAATTTAAATGCAATGTCAATTGCCATCTCTTATCCAGTCCTCCTCTCCCCATCAACTTGTCTATCTTGTTCTTTTCCTTTCTCATTCTGCTCGTGCAACTGTCCTTCTCTTGCTCTTTCTCTGACACCTCCTGCAACCAGTTTGTCTTTCTCTTCACTCTCCCCCTGTTTAAACTTTCACTCTTCTCTTATGTAGCCCCTTGTGTACTATTGGCGGTATTGCCTTGCTTGGAGTGAAACGATTAAAAAAAAAAAAAAAAAGACTGCGTGTTCCATGCTTCACAATTTTCTAAGAGAATACAGTAATTAGCTGTTCCATCAATTTCACTAGGTGAATGTAACTAATTAAGATAGTGCCTAAAGAGGTGCAAAGACTATCTGGTTTTGTACTAAACACCTTGTATAAACATTTATCAATATCAGGTTTAACAATACTTTCCTCCATAGATCTCAGGTTTCAAACCCAAACATCAAAAAGTGTGGTATATAGTGCTTCAGATCAATCAAATTCAGTAATTAAAATATTAAAACAAATTTTTTTAGGATGAACAGACCATTAGAAAGTGAAAAAAGTAAAAATTGGTATATATTTTATTTTTCATTAAAATATTAAAGAAAATAACCAACATTTTTGGCATATACTTTTTTTAAAATTTTAGATGAGGTAAAAATACAGGCTTGTGTAGTTTATGAAGAAGTCACAATAGTTTGTGAAAGTTCACGCCAGAGATTTCTCACTGAATACTCCATATTTAGACAAACTTGTGTCTGTGAGTGGAAGTTGACTATAGAATAATCAAAATTTTATATGCAAGAGAAAGAGCCAACATACTCAAATATATAAATCAAGTATAAAAATCATTTACACCAGTTTGGTCATATTAGTTGCTTTGATGTGTGGCTTCAAGTTGAAGAGCGGTGAAAAAGAAAAATCACAATATGTGTGACTTCTTACTTCAGCATGAAAATGTTCTATTTCTGAAACTATGATGAGTGACAAAAGTTAATATTTTACAATGTGGAATACAAGAGATCATGATACAAATAGGTCACTACTATCCATAACAAAAAATTTCTTCATATAAAGAAAGTGAAGCTTCTATTATATGCTCTTTTCAGTGGACCTAACAATTGATTTGAACAAGTACTGCTTCTTGTTTGACGAACTGTAATTGACAAATAAAACAAAATGTTCAGAGTGAGTTAATTGCATTTCATCAGCATAAGGCTAAACTATTTTTCATTGTTGACTGAGCCGAAATTTGTTAGTTCAACTGGGAGATTTTCACTTATCCACAATACTTATGAAATATTGTACATTGAGATTACCATTTGTTTTAGTCTTTACAGAATTATCTTAATGAAAATGATTAAATTCCCTGAAAAACTGCAAAAGTCACTCAAAGATAACATCATAATTTTATTCTATTAGGATTTTAACAAAGATGACAAAATAAAAAGACAATACAGTAAATATGATGTTCAATAAAGTTGATGATGAAAAAGTCTCATATTCACTTAATAGGCCAAACTTTTGAGTGACCCAATATCTTAAAATACTGTACAAACTGTATGTGATCCTTTGTGATAAGTTTTATGTCCATAGAATTTATTTTTCAATATAAATTTCTTAACAAGGAAAGAAATTCATTCAATAAGAAATATTAATCACAAACTGACTCTAAAAATTATTATTTAAATTCCAGCTTTTGTATGATTACAATCTGATAGTTATTCCTTTAGATTTTGTGTGTATATTACTGGAAGTGAAGTAAAGAGGATGTATGAGAGAGTTTTATACAATAAGTGCTTATAGTCTGCATTCTATTTATCTAAAAGATTTCCTTAGAAAAAAAAAAAAAAAAAATTGTGGTGGGGTGTTTGCACTTAAATCTGTGACCTCTAAAATATGCTCTAGTGAACAAGATGATTTTAGAAAAAAAAAAAAAAAAAAAAAAAAGATGATTTAGTTAAAAATGGAGAAATCATAAAATTTGGCAGAAACAGACTTATCTTTGGTATGTATTTCAGTTCTAATCTCTTGAGAAATTGGAGGGTCAAAAATTACTATTTGCAAAAATTAGCACAACCATATGATGTATACAGAACATAATAGGTAAAGAAATAGTGTAAGCTGTGGTAACCATGTAATGCAAATAGAATTTAATCCAGTTTGATCATGAAATGGTTATTGAGAGTCAGAAAGATGGGAGGTGGGTGCTATCTCCAAGCTTTTTCTTTAGCAATAATAGCAAGATTATGTCAGGAATATATGAATTTCAAACATTTCTTGCATTGACAAGAATGGTATGCAAACAATGAATCAAATTACATCTCAATTCAAAGTTGGCACTAAAGCATCTATTGCATTCTACAGAATTTAATAAATGTTGATTAGCAAAAGTTTCATATATTGACACTATGGCATTGGTTAGTACACTCCCACTAGAGCAGGAAAAATTGCCATTGGACAGTAGAAGACTGGCACCACATGGTTTGGTCAGTTGAATCCCATTCCTAACTTTAAGGAAGAGTCAAGTTTGTATATAGAGAAACTACATGAGATTAGGGATCTAGTCTGTCACAGCAAGATATTTTGCAAGCTGGTGATGACACTGTAATGGTGTGTTCTGATAAAGACCACTAATGAAGCTGAAGTTTCTTGACAGTAATAAGAAATACAGATCTTCTTGTAAACCATTTGTACCCCTTTATGCTTGCCTGGTTTCTAAGTCTGATGCAAGTGCTATTGTACATAGTCAGCACAAAACTGACACAAGGAACACTCAGCTGGCTTTGTTGTACTTCACTAACTCCTTGGGCTCATCAGAGTTATACCCTATTGAACATTTGTAGATCACATTGCTGACCTCTCTAAGTTCTTTATAGCTATACCCATGTTCCTGGAGAGATATACATATTTAATGATTCCAGCATCTGATATATTTCATGGCATGTTACAAAACTGTCATTATTTAAGTGAAGGAAAAAATTACAATTAGATGGTTGTTTAATTTTTTGGCACCTCAGTTTAATAACATAGCTGGAAGCAAGTCTCCTGCTTGGCTGAAAACTGCAGGATTGTTATACCTTTCACTATACTTATATGTGCAAGATGTTCTAGATGCCATAGAACTTTAAAAATATTTCTGATAAAATACTCAAAATAAATAAAACTTATTCAGCCGTAAAGATTATTCCATTTACTTTGTAACCATATAATTTTATGGATATGCAATAGGATAAAGTAATTTTCACTCAAGTTAAAATAAAGTTTATCATAAAAGTAAATAAAATACTAGTTTAGTTGCTAGGCAATACCAATTTTTGATCAGATGGGGTTTTGTAGTTATATTAAAAGTTGATTTTTAAATGAGGTATTTCTTCAGTATTTTGTTTAGTTTTTTTCTCAGCTATTTTTTCTTTTAAAAGTAAAATATATAGATAAAAAGGAATAAAGAAGTAATGTTTGGTGTTCAAATTCAAATCTTATGTTAAAGTACTTTATTCTATTCTCAGTTATCAGAAAAATTAATTAGCTTAAAAATGTTTCAATGAGAGGAACAAAAACAAATTAACAAGCAAACAAAGAGGTACAATAGAATATATCTGGAACTTATAGTAAATATTGATTTCTTTGGTTTATTAATTTAAACAATTTCCACACTGATGACAAACACCAATAAAACTTATTCCTGTTTTTACAACAGAGTTTCATTAATACATGCAATATATTTCTTTCAGGTAAAATGCTGTAAATGATTACTTATGATAGTGTGACACAATAACTAGGCATATATTAAGGTGAATTTGTAAAATATGTATTATAATAGATAAAGAATAGAAAATGGTTAAGAATAGAAAAATAGTTTAAAAACATGTTTCATTTAACAAAAGTGAAAAAGAAAAGGAAAAAAATAAACGCTTTTTCTTTTATAAGTAAATTTAAAATATTTGACTAAGTGATAAAAGATAAAGTTTAGGAAATAGATTTTTGAGCGACCAGGTCAAAAACTCTTAACTGTATCTTGACCACACATTAAGAAAAGATAATAGAATTTTCCCTTTCTCCAGGCAATAAAAAAAAAAAAACAAATAAAAATAAAAAAATGCCTGGTTACGGGTAGTGTCAGGGTTATAAAAACATCTGACGGCCTTCACACGAAGCTTTATTAAGATAAAAAGATAAAAGATCCTGGAAAATACTGACTGCAGAATGTTTACACATCAAAGGAAGCAAAATTTAAGTACCTTGAAATTTTGGACTTACAGTCACCAGTGCTTATCTTTTGTTTTAAGCCGATCGTCTAGTGAACTTCCGATTATTTCAATATAAATACAAGTGATTTTTCTGAGCCGATCAGTTCAGCCGGGCGTGTGCTTGAAGTAGCTGCATGTGTCGGGCGTGCCGAGGAGGAGAAGCTCTGTTCGTCTGAGTCGGTTGGTTCGGCATTTGATCTCCATTACAGCTGAGTGTCACATCGCCTGCCCCAACTGCAAGACTAACTCTAAACAAAATAAAGCATCGATTTAACTCATCCAAGTTGTGGAAGTTCGTTCTTTATAGTTTTTGTACCCCCAGCTTGAGACTCCGACTTTTTCAACAAACCCCCAGCAACATCACAGCATGGAGAACGGCTGCCTGAGAAATTGTTCGGACCTCCACTGGGGTGTTACAATAGTCTTCCTCCTTTAGAAACTTATTTTTCTGTAAGTCTATTTAATACAAAAATATAACCTTAGATCTAAACAAACATTTAAAATTTATTTTATTAAGTTTGTTTATATTCACCCTCTTAAGCAGTATTTAAAATACTTAATTTTCTGTCCACTTTCACCCAAAATACTCAAAACCAATTATAATATTAAATTTCCAATTGTGCACGTTTTATATAATGTTGAAGGTTAGTAGGGTAAGAGATAATAAAAACATCATTTGACAAAAGTTACAAACTTTCTTTCCATTGATTCTTTATTCATATTCAGTAGAAAAAATACTAAGTGTGAATCCTATGATCATTGAGTTCATGGTAGTTGTGTGCATAGGTGAGAAATTAAAAAAAAATCTGTTTTGCAAGGATGTAGAATGGGTAAGCCAACAAACATGTAATATAGCAACCTCAGTATAAATGTGTATGTATGAATTTTATTATTTCACGCACATTTATATATTTCACCAATATTGTAAATGTTACTTCTACATTGAGAAATTTTTGTTAAGATACATTTCGTAAATTTTTATCACTTCAGATTTAATTAAAATAAAAAATAAAAAAAAAACAAAAAAAAACTTATTCCCAAATCTTTTTCTTTCAATATATTTTTTATTCATAAGCATTGAATTATTACATGCAGTGAGAAATAGACACCCTTTGACAATAGTAGGCCAGTGAATCACCAAATATAATGCCCAAAACTCCACTGCACCCTAAAAAGATTATGGTTACTTTCTTGCCTCAAGGGAAAACAATAACAGCAACCTCATATTATGGAGAAATTAAGTCTACACGAAAAATTGAAAAAGAAAAATCCTAGATTTGTTAATAAGGATGGCTCAATTTTGCTGCATAAGAATGCTTCTCAATCAACTGTCCAAAAGCTGAATAGTCAGAATTATAAAGTTTTACCTCATCCTTCATATTGACCTCACATCTCTCCTACTGATTATCACTTATTTAAGCATTTTGAGCTTTGCATACACAATAAAACATTATCCAATAAGGAAGAGGTAATTGAAGAATATGAACTGCTTATTACATCAGATAAGAATTTTTTTATAGATGGGATCAAGAATTTACCAACTCCAAAACTTACACTTTCTAAATGTGACCAAATTATTATTAAATCACAAGAAATGATTTTGTGTTAAAGTATTATACTAATTTCTCATGTACTAATCTGTAAGCAATATCTTTTCACAGGGGATCAGTTTATAACATTATGACAATAGCCTATCAATAACCTCCCATCCACCAAGTTAATTATAACAATAACTAATTAATCAAACAGCAATTTCTTTTACTTTCAGAATGGCTAATTTGAATTTCAAAGTTATAGATTAGATTTGAATTGTAGGTTTATCAGTGATTGTGACATTTTTAAAAATCTTTTGATTTAGGCTTTCTTGCCTATCTAAATTTATTTACTTCTGTTTTTGTCATACATGTATTTATCCCATCTTTTTTACAATTATTAAATTTCAATGAACTCCTTGAACTATTATTTTCTTGCAGGCATTTGCTCAAAATTTCACAAATAAAATAAACTTATAGCCATAGTAATGTGACAGTCACAAAAGTTGTTGACCTGATCCACTTCATCATATCTAAACAAATAACCACCCATGCATAACTTAGAACTTCCTCAAAAGATTGCTAACATCCTCCAGAGCAGAATGCATAAAAAGAAAAGAGGCATGATGGAAGTCATACATTGCTTTCTTCAAAAATGCGTAAGTTCTGCAAGGGATTTTTTGGAGGATGACATTCTTGTGACTTTAAATATGAAACAGTTTTTGAAGATAATTGATTCAGAAAACTAATAGGGACGGTCTGTTGTTGAAGATAAAAGATTTGATCAAAATTAGCCATCTAACTTGACACATTTGTCAAGAGGGGATGATGATGATATGGTTTTTATATATATATATATATAAATATATATATTTGTTGCACTGCATGAGTAATCACCAAAACAGAGGTTGGGAAGAATAGTATATCAACAAGTACAAGACTCACATGCTACATGAAGTAGGTGAACTGCTAGTCAGTATAATTACTCTACTCTACTCCAATAGTGTCCACATATTTAAGGATAGGAGCATTACATTCCTGTAGATAGGTAGGTACACAACATCATACACACATATACACACACACACACACTAGCTGTATAGCCTGGCATTGCTCAGGGTCTTTTTTAGTGATTATGTTGAAATGCTAAGGTCAAGTGCTTATTCAAAAAGCTCTAGTATGAGGTTGCCGTGATGCACAACTTAGAAAAAATGCAAAGTATTGTTTTTTTATTGTATTTGTAAAATGGGATTCGTACTTGGTCAATTTTGCCAATAAATGGAAATGATATATATACAATTGGAAGAACAGGGATGAGCATTACAGGATCCTGCAATGTGATACAATGATATGACACAGAAGTGGATGCATTATCCCTGCAACATCAGAGGAGTTGGCACCTTGTAGAAAATATGAAATTGTTATGGCATATAAGTTAGAAGTTGCAAAAAAGACCCAATTTTTGTTGGAATTCAACTAAACATTTCAGAGAAATAGGCAATCACAAAAAGCAATATTTTCCAGTAATTGTTGCTCACATATCAAGGCATCAGACCTTGATCTACTAGTGATTCTATTTTGTTTGAGTGAAGCGTCTTGGAGGAATGCATGAAAGTGCACAAAAGACCATCCAAAATTGTTTGTCATTGATTTTTGACAAATTCTGTACATTGATTAGAAACATTTTTGTGTACATCAAAAGGTTTGAACCTTGGTCTACAAGTTACCTGATTTCGGTGATTTCTGCTGTACCCTGTAAATCGCTTCCAAAAATTTTGGCGTACATCAAAGGCTCATGCCATGAACAACAAGTGACCCAGTTTAAATTGAAATCAAACCAAGGGTTTCAGAGGAGTATAGTTTGTTAGAATGGAAACAAGCACAGAAATATCCATTAAAAAAATGTGTGTGTATATATATATATATATATATATATATATATATATACACACACACACACATATATATATATATATATAAGTGCATTTGTATTTCAGTGTACAAAAGAGGTCATAGGGCTTAGCAAATTGTGGCTACTACTTAAATTGATAGATAGTCATTACAGAGCCTGTTGAATGAAAGGATGAGCCTATCAGTCTGACTTGGTATCCCTGGTCCAAGCAGAATAGAAGTATATAATAAAAAGCTAGTTATAGCAGAAATGAAATGTGTTAGAGCAGAGACCTCAGATGACTCATGGAGAAATACTGAAAAAAAAAAAAAAAAAAAAAAAATATTCTAATTATCTTCCTTATCTGATTTACACATGATCTGCTTCTGCAAACATGAGGAAGGTATTTGTTTCCTTTGTGGCGGTTCCAGTTCCCAAAAGCATGTCCATATTAGATATATGTAGATATACTCACTGGTCACTTAATACATGAACAAATGTTCTTTTATACAAATTTCTAATCAGCTAATATGACAGCAATTTAATGGATATAGACATTTAAACAGTCATGGTGACCAGCCGAATTTCATTTCATGCATTATTATTGGAAAGGTGACTTAAGTGACTAATGCAGCCTTGTCATTGGTTCCAGACTGGAAAGTCTTGATTATTTAAAAAAAACTGCTGATTTGCTTTTCATAAAAAACCATATCTGGCATTTATAAAGAATGATTAGAAACAGAAAGACATTTCAGTGATTAGCAATTCTATGGCAGAAATAATTTCAAGAAAGTGTTTAGTGGAGAATGGATGAACTGGCTTAAGCTGATACAAATTCAACAATAGCTCAAATAACCAATCTTTATAATTGTGATATACAGAAGAGCATCTCTGAATGCACATATTGAACCTTGAAGCAGAAGACTATGCTGAGTGCCACACCTGTCAGATATGAACAAGAAATTAAGGATCACAAAATTAAGTAACAGAAAATTGGATAAAAGTTGCCTGGCCTGTTGAGTCGTTACTTCAGTTGTGACATTTAGATGATAGAGCTTGAATTTAGCATACATGACATTAAAGTATGGATCCATTCATCCTGCCTTGTAACAACAGTTCAGACTGGTGGTGATGTGATAATATTGGGAATATTTTCTTGGCATACATTGGGAACCTTGGTATCAATAAAAAGAATCTAAATGTCACAGCCTACTTGAGTATTGCGGCTTATCACATTCTTCAATTTATGACATCTGGTGACCAATTCTAACAGGAAAGCATATGTTAGAAATTAAAAATAGTGCCAGATTGGTTGATGAAACAATGAGTTTTCTGAGCTAAAGTAGTCTACAATTATTGCTCTTATCCTATAGAGCACCTTTGGAATATAGTGGAAACGGAAATTCAAATACTGGAGATGTGCAGCCAATCAAGCTAAAAGAAATGTGAGTGCCATAATAACAGCATAGATCCAAATTTCAAGAGTGCTTCCAGAAGATCACCAAATCCATGACAAGGAGAACCGAGGTAGTTCTAAAGGCAACAGGGATCTAACCTAGTACAATAAGAGTATAACTAACAAAGTAACCTGTGCATGCATATGTGAAAGCACAATAAGATAGTGGATATTTGAAAAAGGAATATCAGTTGAATTCACTAAAACATGTGGCCTTATCAATTTCATGTTTTAGTTTAACAAATGGAACAGGTTACCTCCTAACTTGTATGAGGCATTACAACCAGGCATGGTCGCAGAACAAGAAATTAAAGATTTCCTAATTTCAAATGAACAGACAAAGGAGGATACAAAATCTTTGGATATGAAGTACTAGCATCCAGCATAACCAGAGTAATAATGGCAAATTTTTTGGAGGGTCAAGAGTGATGCTCTTCCACTATGTATGATTTAATGCAAAATGTAAATACTTGATATCTGTTCAAAAACTAGAAAACTTAAAGTGCAATTTTAACTGACATCTGAAGATGTATGTAATAATCCAAATGTTGGCCAGAATAGACAGAACAATGTTTCAATTGTTTTTAACTCAACCATGTAACCAAATTGCTCCTAGCTTTCATTGTTTTATTTTGAAATCCAGATAATCGATTTTGTGATTTTTCTAGTAAGGAAAAAAGTAGTTGAGTTTAGCATGATTACTGTTAAATAGGAACAACAAATTGTTTCAGACAAGCTGATATAGAATGAAGATAGCACGTCCATCTTCTTTGTATTTTATTACTGGTCTTTTGCTTAATACCATCGTTTGAAATCCAAAGGAAAGGAAACTGGACAGGTTGGTAGGACTTCTATTAGTAGAGCAGAAACACCTTCTTCACAGTAATAATTTCCAGCAGTTAATTCCTGGAAGATCAGTCAGTTAAGTGCCACATCTGATACATGCTTGGGTGATCATGTCTTGAAAGAAACATGACTGACTGTACAGAAGATTTTTCTGCAGTAGGTTGCCATTACTTTCTGTGGTAGACTGGTTGCCAACCAAGGCCATAAAACCTAATCTGTCCAGCTATTTAACTCATAGCTGGAGAGAAGAGACAGATTAATACCTTTTCCAAAGGTATATGCACATTGCACATGTATGAGTGCAATTAATTCAACTGGAATTTGAACTCATCATTCCCTAAGATAGGTAGTGGAAAGAAAGTTATGCGGGTTTGGTTTCTATGTTTTACCAGAGTTAATTAATGCTGGAAATCAGATTTTTATTCAATATCTTAGTAAGTTTAAAGTTTTAAAACTTGTAAAATTTAATTGAAGACTGGTTGTATAGTTCATCTATAGTTGAACTTGTCTGAATTAAAATTTGTACAATTTACTTTTCCTCAAGTAGGTCAAAATAGTTTTTTCATTACATTTTGTTTTTTAAAGTTCTTTAAAGCTATTCACCTTTAAAAGATTTTTACAGATAGAAGAAAATTTGGCACAGTCCATCATAAAATGTTTTACTATGTAAATTTCTTGACATACCATGCATTTAGGTAGATCCTCCTCTTTAAGAAGGAATGAATGTGTGATATTGATATGACCAATTCTGATTCTTGCTATGACCATTCCTCTTTCGGAAAGCCTGGTGTAGGTTTGATTTTGCACAATTTATTATTTGGGCACGTATTCCATAACTCTTGCCACTTATTTAAGATATATGTATTAATTACTGTTTTGAAATCTATGTGAGGGACTTTTTTTTTTTTATATATTCATTTTTAGTGACTTTTTAGTTGCCTTATCTGCCTTTCCATTTCCCTGGATGTCTATATGGCTAGGGATCCAGCAGAATATGTCTTTGATTACAAAGTATAGTCATTTTGTTTAAAAGTTTGCTTATTAAAGGATTGGTCAGGTTTTTATACTTCAATCATTAAGAACAGATAGGAAGTCTGAAAATATAATGAATCTATCTGACTCACCATCTGTGATAATATCCAAGGCTAAGTCTATTGCCATAGCTTCTGCACTAAACATTGAGGATTTGTCAGGTAGGCACTTTTGAAGTAAATTTTAATTCAGTATAGCTGAACATACAACTATCAATATTTTTGGAGTCATCAGTGTATATAATCCTTACAATTTGTATGTTTTTGTAAGATATGAATTTTTTTTCCATGAATACAGGTGTCAGTTTTGAAGTGTTTTGCCAGACTTATATTGCAGTGGGCTGTTTTACTGATAAGGAAGGAGTTTTTGAGAGAATAGATTTGTGTAATAGAGAAGTGTTTATTTCAAGTTCGTTGAAATTGTCATGCAGATGCTAAAAGGTTTAATGACATTTTCCTTTAAAGTACATAATTTTTTATATTAAGGTTGAAGAATACAGTTGTATACTGAATTACATGGGCATATATAAAGTTTGATCTAATATTGTAACTTATGTTGTCTTAATGCCAAACATGGTTTGTGTGCAAGTTTTCAATTGGGGATGTAATATAGGCTTCTAGAATGAGTCACAGACCCTGGTGATGGATGGTATTAAGTTCTCATGTATGATTTTCTTGATGCATCATAGATTAAACAACTATGATCTAGTTTAGATCTAACCAATGCCAGATAGGTTTCAGTAGCGTCTAGCTGTCAGCTCATCAGTCTTTGAGAGAGATGACTGAGTAGTTGTATTGCTTTATTGCATTTATCACAAAGATATTTTATACATGGTATAATGGATAATTTTTTGTCAAAGGTTATTTCTGGGTATTTATATTTATCTACTACAGGAAATCTGTACCATCAAGTCTTAATTCAGGATTATGGTGTAGCTTTGGAAGTTCGCAAAAGTGTATACATAGAGTTGTTTGCCCGAGTCTGAATCCACTTTCTGTGACCTACTTGTTTACTTTAATGAGACACTGTTGGAGTTGCCATTCAATTGTATGGATATTTTTTGATCTGTAACATATTAGAAAGTCATTTATGTACAGTGAACAGTCAACTCCAGGGTTCAAGTGTTTAATAATAACATTTATTTTGGCATTGAAGAGTGTTACTGATAATATGCTTCCTTTAGGGATACCTATTTCTTGCTCAGATAGGTCTAGAACATTAAAGGTTTGTTCTGTAAGGAAGTTATTGATAAGAATTGGTAAACGTCCTTTAAGATCCACTTCATTTAAGTCTTTCATGATACCATATCTCCATAAAATATCAAGCTTTTTCTAAGTCGTTAAATGTTCTTTTATAATCAAAGAATTTGATAAAAGACTCCAGTCAAACCAGGTGATCAATTGTGTTTTTGTTCTTTCTGAAGCCAGATTGAAAATTTGTAATTTCTTTTAACTTAAAAAAAAAAAAAAAAAAAAAAAAAAATCAAAAAACAACACAAGTAAGCCTATTATTAACAAATTCTTTCAAACATTTTGCATAAGCAACTTGTGTGATTGGATGATAGCTTGAGGGATTTTCTAAGTCCTTCCAGGTTTTGGAATCGGAATTACAGTAGCTTGTTTCCAGAAACTGGGAATATTAGCACTGACTCATTATTGAAAATTTTGAGTAGGGCCAACTGCCAAATAGTGTGATTGTTTTTTTGTTTTTTTATAAAATCTAAATTCTGGTAAAGTAAAAGCCTGATAGTAATTTTCTTTATTGTTAGAGTAGAAATTTAATTTTTTCTTTTCTTCATTTATTGTGATATTCTGAAATAGTTTATTAGTAATATTTGAGGAGAAGTTTTGTGCTAATAAATTTGCAATATCCTCTTTGTTAATTGCTTTGATATTGCATTGACATAAATGTCTCAATGGAGTGCTTTTATTTTTCCCAGCAATTTTACAGATCATATTTCATACTGTTTTGGTGTTAGAATTAATATTGAACGCAAAGTTTTTCCATGAGGACTGCTTGGATTCTTTAATTATTCTGCACGCTTTAGCTCTATTTTGTAGATATTCAGATTTTCTTGGGTTGAATGTAATTTGAACTTATGCAAAGCCACATAACACAATCTGATCATTTTTTTTTTTTAACACTTATTAAACACGGTCCATCATGTTTGACAGATTTATATTTTGGTATGTATTATTCTGCAATACTAAAAAGTGTTTTTTGTAAAAAAAGTGATGTGCTCTACATTGGCTTCTGGTGCCAGTTTTAGGGCAGATGTTTTTAAATTCATTCCAGCTGGATTTCTTAAGTTTTCAATATGGTATTATTTCACCTGGCAAAGATCCAGAGTTTTTCAACACAACTGGGAAGCAATCACTGCTACATGTATCATAATGTACTTTTCAACTATAGTATTTTGCAGGATCACTTATGGTTAGATCTATTGCGGTATATGTACTGCTTGATGGACAGCAATAGGTATATGAGTTGTCATTCTATAGACATAAATTGTTTCTATTGATGAAATCTTCCATTAATCTTCCCTTCTGGTCAGTATTTTTGAAATCCCATATGTTATGACTATTAAAATCTCCCATTAAATAAAAATAAATGGTTTGATAGAGCTGCTTGAGTAGTTTATCTAATTCAGTTTTATCTATAGGATCATTAGGAGGAATGCAAACTGAGCATATGGCTATAGTCTGATGTAGTGAGGCTCTTATATCAACTGTTTTGCACTGGAAAACATCATTTTTTGCTTATAAGTAGTATCTAAAGCTCTGTTTCCACTATTACTAATAAAATTGTATGCTGTATAGTTTTTAATATCTATATTTTCATTGTCCTTTAAAAAAAGACAAGGGCAAGACATAAGTCTGCAATAAGCAAAAGCAATTCATTTTGCTTTTACTTGTGTTCCATTGGATAATTTTGTTAGCCATAATTGTTATGTTGAGGTTTTCAGCTTTGTTAGTTGTCTTTAGTTTCCATTTTTTTTTAATAGGTTGTTTTTAGATAACATTATTCTTGCAGGGTTTCCTTTTTGAGTAGGTTGTGTGTTTTCTTGCTTTTTGTATTTGCTTTAGTGTGTCTGCATTTAGAAATATTCTACCTAACACCTGAAGCCCTCAGCTACCAGGATCTTGTCCTCGGGCATCACAGATTGCCACCCACAACAAACAGGTGGCCTCATGGTGGGGATGGGTCTTATCCCTCTGCAGAGGAGCTGTCAATATATTCTGGAGCCTCATCAGACAGGGTCAAGTTATGTTGGCAGGGGTCTACTGGATCCAGACAGAAGCTTCAAGATATTCTCTGATGTTTGCCAGCATTATCTGGTAGGTTTCCATTTTTGATAAATTGTATTGTTATACAATCATTGGGTAATGGTATTTTCTGTATATCCTAATTTTTCTTTAAATTATATCACATGAGGAATGGTAGATTAGATGAAAGGTGCCAGAGCAGTAATGAATCTATTCAGTATTATATATTGTTCATATGACACTTTATTCAAGCTACTTAAGTATACTGAAAACAACAATTGTACAAGTTTCTAGATAATTTCAAATTGTAGAAAGTAATATCAAATTTGGAAACAATGTGTCTAATTTGTATAGAAAAAGAAAATCCTACAAAAACAAAAAAAAAAAACATTAAAATGGTTACATTCTGCTAAAAAACAAAATACATTTAAAAATAGTCAACTTTAAAAGAGGCATTCAGCATCAAAGAATCAAAATTTAAGACTTCTCCAATTTGACAAAAAAAAAAAACTTCTTTGATTTCAATCAGATTGATAATGTATATTTGACATTTTTTGAGATACTAGAAAACAAAGATTTAAATGATTATTAAATGGAAGAAGTAAAAGGTTAAGATTATGTACATTTGTTTTGTATTTCTCATGAAACAACCAATGACAATAGATGCAATATCATAATTTTCTATTTTGCTATCCGTTGTATTGTAGAGGTGAATGATACACAGAGAAAAATGAATGCTTAATATATTTATTCAGCACAGTATTCAATGCCAATGGATATATACAAAAAAATACAGAACAATAAGTAACAAACAAGTAACAAGACAAAACTTATAAGCAAAAAAGAGGAGGGTCTAAAGGATGAATAGCTGATGAAGTAAATCAGTCCAAATATTAATCTGCTTGTTGCAACTTATTAAAAATGGCCCTTTAAATACATACTCGTTCACTCTTTCAGGCTATGAGCAGTCACTCAATTAGAGTGCTGAAGGGGTACTAGCTACTCTACAACAATATTTCTCATTGAACTAGAATAACTTTTGAAATCAATTTAAATAAACTTTTAGTTACAAAAGCAATAAAAATTTGAAATATACTACACTATTTTTTAAATACTGGCAGGTTTTTTTTTTATATACCAATTATATATCCAGTATTTTATTAAAAAATAATAATTATCCTGAATCTTACCTTGGAAGAAGTGCCAATTTTTGTCCAAGCATGGTTTCAAGACGTTGTCCTCGTTTAGATATATAACTGTCTGGCCCATTGTAACGATAACAATTTTCCAACATTAAGCGAAAATCTGCCACAAACTCATTTAATGTCTTGTATTCACGCTTTTCAAATGATATTCGCACTGAAGAAGAAAATCAATTTTAAAACATACAGCAATAATATTCAATAATGTCGAAAAAAAAGAAATTGGGCAGCATAATTGGAGTTAAAAAATAAATCAATCAAAGTATTATTTAACAGCAAAATATTTGGATTATAGTACATTATGCTTCATATACTGGTCAACATTCTTCTTTACTTTTTATAAGTATAACAAATATTTTCTAGATAAGAAATTAATGTATAGTAATAAACAAACTATCTTGCCCTTAGCTTTTGCAATTAAGGTGTTTGTGAACTAAAACACTCACAAATTTTACATTGTATTTTCTAGAGTAATAGATTATTTTATTCATTAATCCAACAGATTTTATCACTTTTAGCAGATACTCTTAGTTGAGTAAACTTGACATTTATTTATTAAACAGTATATTTATTTTTATCTACCAGCCTGAATATTCCTAAAATATGAGTTTGCATCCTCCTGAGCAGAGATCTAATATGTTCTAGATCAACTGAACTAGCAAGGCTGAATAGTGCCATGTATGTTCAGAGACAAAATTTTTCTTAAAGCCATTATTCAACTTTGGCTAAGTTCTTCCTAGTTCAGTTGATCTAGAGCATATTAGATCTTGGATCGTTATCATTCATGTATAAAAAAAAAATAACATTTCTAGAATGTAGGCTTAATCCTTGTTGGAAATATATGTCAACATACTTATATTGCCTGTTGGCAACATATACTTTTTTTTTTTTTTTAAGACACTGTAAAATGTCAGTCCCTAGACTTGGGACTGGTGGTATATCCAAACTAATCTATAAATAAAGTATACAATATGACCAGTCCTGTAACATTTATTATATTGTGCATTTTTTTTTTTTTGGGGGGGGGGGAAGTGGGTCATTTAGCTTAGTGTGTATTGCAATGTATTTAATCAAAACTAAATGGCAGAGCCAATTTTTTATTTTTCTTCAAATCAGGAAACAAGACTATAACAATACAGCAGTTAAAGTGTTATTCTACAGAAATAGAATTACACTGCAATAAATTCCCCACCTTACACAATAGGTATTTGTAAATTATCTCTCAAAAAAGGGAATGCGGTAAATGGTCTTTTTTTTTTTTTAATGTCAGACCCCATATGCAAAGAAGGAAAAGAAACTATCCAGTGCACTTTGCCACAGATGTCAAGCTGTATATGTGACCTTAGCCATTTTATTGAAACATACTGCATATATCTACATTTCCAGTTTCTCCATCACCAGAAAAATATGAGCACAATTTATCAAAGTGCAACTCAAAATTGATTTTAATTGATCCTGAACTAAAAACTGTTGCATATTCGAGAGGATTTTAATATGCAGACAGATATCTGATTAAAAAAAAAAAAAAAAAAAAGACATTTCTATCTTTAAACAAGATTCTTTATTCAAGTATAATTGTGCAAATTAAAAACTGAGATTTTGCTTATTTGCTCATCTTTTGTTCTGAGATACTGTAACAAGCATTGTTCAAAACACTAGACAAATATATTATAGCTTCCCTGGACTCTTATTTCATACTCTGAAACTGGCCAGACACATTTAATAGGATTTATATCACAAGTTATTTAATAAATTTTTAAACCTACCAATATTTATTTTTGTTGTAGGACATGGAGATCCATTTTTCATGAAAGAGTTGTTTTGGTTCAAATAGCCATCAATGAATATTATCAAAAGTCCATCTTGTAGAATAAATGTTTTTTTGAATTGATATTCCACATTAACCGCTAGAAACTTTGAGTAAGTAGTGTTCTCAATGGTTTTTGCATCATAATAGAAAATCCACCATATTTGATAGTCTGCTTCAGGTGGTTCAAGCAAACTTTTCATTGGGTATTCTCCAGGTCTCTATTCATTTGGTATTTGAAAATTGAACAAATAAAAAATTATATGGAAAGAGCAATAAATAAAACCTCCAATGGTTTGTACATTTCAATAACACTGCTTCCTTTGCTAAAGTGTTAACTGGTATAAGAAGAATCTTGCTGGTCTGTCATAACCCATGTAATGAAGATACCATAAAGTTGTTCTTAATTTGAACCCATTACCACTATCTGCTGTGTTGGTTCAGTGATGCCTTGTATTTTAAAAAGAATTTTGTGTGTATATAAACATGGTGATTTTTGTAAATACTGACATCCATACAAGACAAAAAAAAAAAAAATAAATCCAGTAATTATAGTAAATTTAAAATTTCCTCAACAAGTGTCTTTGTAAGTAAGACTATAAAATAGGGACCTATTTAACTATTAGCATTTATTCTTATAATCATCTTAAATCCTGAGTATTTTTGTATGGTATGAATTATATCATTATAGGTAAAGGGGCGCTGGGAGGGTAAGTATACTTATGAGAAAATTCATAAGAATTTAAAAATCTAAGCTTTTATTTTTGTCTTACTTTCAAGCTAATTTAATACTTTCAATAAGCAAAATGCTTTGCTGTATTTCAAAAACAAATTTAAATTGACTGGAAAGATTTTTTTTTGCTAAAATAGCTGATTAGCATCCTGTTTTTAGTTGTCTTTTATTGCAATGCAATTTTATTTAAAAAAAAAAAAAAAAATTTTTTTTTAAATATTGGTGTTTGCAGCTTTTCCATTTATGATTAGTAATTATTAGGTTTTACTTAGTATCTAAAAGAGTGGAACACAGAATTTTAAGATTTCAAAAAATTATTTCTTCCAATCTATAGATACTGGAAATTTTAAATGTTGCTGCTAACCATGTTTGTGAATAACTTGATAAATTCTAAATTACCACCACCTACATTTGTCTGTGCTGTGCCTCTTGATATATCCTATTTATAAAAACAATTAAAATCTTTTCTAATTAAAGGATTAGACAGTTTTGTTGCAATTTTTATTTTACAATTCAGAGCCAATTGTTGGTAAATGAGTTTGACAAAACAAATTGAATATTTACATTTCCTGAGGAGTCCTGCTTTAATTAATATAAGTCTGAAGAGGCTTAAATTTTTATTTCTCAAAATTTCATGAAATTAAATAAAATGGTAAAAAACAAAAAAAATTGATGCAAGAAAATCAAAACTTTTAACTCAAATTTCGAGTGTGCTAGAAAGCATTTATAAAAAAAAAAGAAAATTAAAAAGGAAAGACCAGAGTATTTTTTATTTTAGTAACATTTTATAAAACTGTTTTATCAAGTTTGGGTACTTTTTTTTTTTCATCATGGTATGCTCATTTTTAGAGGTAACTATTATAAAGCCAAAGAACCTAAAATATAATATGAAATATAAATTTAAACAAAAAAAAAAAAAAAATTTTTAAATATGAGATTACCTAGAATATTTTCCAAGATTTTAAAGATTACTGAGTAGTTAAAAATTATATAAGGTGCTCACATATTCAAGTAATTTTATGTTCATATACCCCTTAGAATTCTGAAACATAGGGTATATCAAGAAAGTTGTCAATTCATAAAAGCTACTTCCATGTTAAAAAAAAAAAAAAAAAAAAGTTTTCTGTAGTATTTTGAACTAAAGTAATATTTGTTTCAAACCAGATTAATTAAACTTTAAATCCTCCTCAAAGTTTCAGAAAGGTATATTTCTGAAAGATTTTTTAATAAATACAATTTTGTGCTGACAGATTTACTATGATTGATTTAGTAATTTTAATGATTTCATCAGTTTGAAATACAGCAAATTTTTGCTCATTGAAAATATCAATTTTTACATGAAATTAAAAAAGCTTCAGGAACTTTCATTTTATTTCTTTAGTTAACTATAATAAATGTAGGTAACTACTTTTTCGCTAAAAAACAGCATAGCATGATGAAAAAAGGCCCCAAATTTAATATACAGTTTTTGTCTATATTTTTGGGATTAGATGAGGTATTGTAATTATTTACACTATTTATATTGTTTGAACTTCTGCCATCATCAACAATCTACCCCAGTAAACGAAATAGAGTTCAATTCAAAGTTCCAATCACTTTAAGAAGGTTGGAGCATACAATGGCCTAAACATTGTGAATAAAAAACATTGCCAAAATATTTATGTTATTAGTAAAAGAAAAGACCAAAGTATTTTTTAAACCATTCTAGTATATTCTAAATTTTGGTTAAAAATCTTATTTGTTGTTGTCAGCATGGGACTGGAGTTTATTATGAGAAATTTAGCATCTTCCTTTCTGATAAAAGGCACATTAATATGGAAATTCTTGGATTTTAATTAAATTTTTAGGGCTGATTCACAAGTGAATGAATGTTTATGAAATTATTATTCTTATAAAATCTTTGTGTGTGTGTGTGTGTGTGTGTGTGTGTGTGTGTATATATATATATATATATATAAACAGTGCTCAATATAGAAATATGAATATTATAATTAAAAAATCTCACTTCTTTATTTTTTGAAAATTTTTCAAAAATAAAGGGGAAGTGAGATTTTTGAATTTTCTTTTTCAAAAATTAAGTTTATTAACATCATTATTAAGTCCCTGATGAGACATTGTTCTTTCGATGTAGAAATAAAATGTACACTTTTGTAGTAAATTATAATTTGTACATGTTCTAAACTATAACTTATAATTATATATTAGTTTTTACATAAACAATTTCATGAAATTTCTAGAAATTAAATTCTGCCCACAAACTTTGTTGGTTAATTAGTTAAAGGCAGAACTCCTGGGGGAATGTAAATCATCTATTTTTTTCTTTTAAACAGTTACCACTTTCCCAAAAAATTGCTCTAAATAGTAAAGTGTCAGTTTTATTGTAATTTATTTAATTAAATAAGCTTCTAATTGCTTTTATAAATAATACATATCAAGGACAATGTCTGAAGAAATTTTGTGATGAATAATTTTTTTTACACAAAGATTGTTTTATTAACTATAGTAATTTAGAGATTCAAAATGTTTTAAAAAAAATATTCAAAACTTTGTCAATGTTAAGTTATTAAGTGAAGACTATATTTACTAAGCAAAAATTGAAAAGATTAATGCAAATCATCACGCTCTAAGATTTTTCAAACAATTTTTAATTTTTTGATTATGTGTATAAAACATGCCCATTTTGAAAGTATAGATTACCATACATGACATTATCAGAAAAGAGGATAGATGACTGTAGTAAATTTAAAGTAGGTGCCTCCACTAAATTGCTGAAAAAAAAAGCATAGTATGAATAAAAAAAAGGCCTGAAACTTAAAAACGAACATTTTTTAATCAAAATGCTTATTAAGAGGAAAGATCAAAGAAATTAATTATTTTTAAAAATGTTCTAATCCCTTGACACATTCAAAATTTTGCTAAGAAAAAAAAAAAAAAAAAAAGTCTTGATTTGTTTAATTAGCAGCTAACCAAATCATTAAGAGAGTTTACAATGGAAAACATAACATGACTCAGTTTTTTCGATGAGAAACACATTTAGAAATTTTTGCAAAAATCAAATAATTGTCAGATTGTAATGAAACTTTCAGGACTTATTCACAAATGAAATTATTCTTAAAAAATCTTGGTAAAAATATATAAATATTTTTTTTTTTTAACATCCCCCCCACTCCATGTAAAGTCATGAAATTGAGAAATTAAATTTTGTTGCAAAATTGGTTTTATTAGTTAAATGCAGGACTCACTGGGGAATGTAAATCATCTATTACTTTTTTCGTGAAACATTTTGCTTTTATTTCCAAAAATCTGCCCCAAAGAGTAAAATAAAAAATACAATATAATTATGACAGTATTTAATTTGATAAGCTTTTAATTCCTTTAATAACTAATATAAAGCAAGGACATTATAGTCTGAAGAAAAAAATTTTTTCGATTAATAATGAAATTTGTAAAAACTTTTTTCTTTAATTATAAAGTTTCAAAAATATTTTTTTTGATACTTTAAAGATTTGTTTGGGTTAGTTTGTAATTTTGATGTAATGAGTTTATATTTACTAATCAAAAATTAAAAAGTTTAATACAAATTGTCTGGCCTTTGTATTTTCAAAATACAATTATCTGTCAACACATTTCAAATATGGCAGACAGGTTAAAAAGTTCAACTCTGTGATTAAGAAACAGTTTATTTTAAATTTCATGCTATAAATAAGTAACACTTGTGTAAATAAGATTAATTTAACATTAAACTTGTTAATTTTCTAAAAATAATGTAACACAGATGTATATTTTATTTTTACAAGATTTTTAAAACCCAGAATTAACTTTTGTTTATTGCTCAAAAATTGAAAGATTAAAAAAAAGTTTCAGAAAAGTATATTTTATTTTGGGGAGATTTTTTTAAAGATTGAAAGGGCACTAATCAGATATTTTAGAAAAGAAATCGATCTAATAGAATTTCTGTTTGAAAGACAAAAATACATTAGTTTTTTTGCTTAATGGAAAAATTAAATCTTTAAAATTTTTACCAACACAAAAAACCGCTTTCAATGTGGATTGGCGAATATGCCATTCTACTCCACACCAGTGTTAGCGATGAAAAAGGTATATCATCCCTGTGCCTAGATGTTATCAACTCAGTCATAGGCGATCATGTCTCGACAGAGACATGACTGACTGGACAGAAGATTATCCCGCAGTAGTAGGTTGTCATTGCTTTCTACGGTAGACTGGTTGCCGACCAAGGCTATAGAACCCAATCTGCCCTGTTATTTAACCCATAACTGGAAGGAATAAGCGGATTAATACTTTTCCCAAGGGTATTTGCGCGGAATTGAATGCAATGAATTCAGCTGGAATTCGAACTCGGCTCCCCGATTTCTCGTTCCGAGCCGATATCCAATGCACCACAACGCACATCCTAACTCGTTATCTAAAAAACAAAAAAGTGATAATTTCATACACAAATAAACAAAAATATGGTTTGGAGTGCTAGTATATACTTTCACCATGGGTCACGTGCAAAAACAAACTCTTGGACGTTCGGATACGAGTTGAATTTTTAAATTAGTAAAGTTAATGATTTCTAAGCGTTAAAGTGAAGTTTCCAGTAATATTATTCGTTTCTATTATTTTGTAATAGAGAACTAATCATTTAAACCGTTTATATGAGAAATGAGTAATATTTGATAATTAAAAAAAAAAAATTAATTCCGGTACAAACCAATTACCAATTTTTCCGCTATGAGTATTGCCAACTTTTCAATATTACATAAAACAGGATATTGAGTTTACAAGTGAACAAGAGACAGAAAACACTGAAAACAGTTCAGTGGTTAGCGAGGAAGAAATTTATTTTAATTTAATTTAAATTTAAAAATACATGATCAGATTTTTTAGTTTGTTGAAAATAAAATTTGCAAATTTTTAAGTATGCAAAAAGTTTTCAAAAATAAATATAAAACATGGTCAACAAATTAAATATCTATTTTTTAAACGTCTACCGCCAACAGGTGAAACGAAGATGAGAATTATATTTTTAGAATACTTTTTTCTTTTACAATGTCATTTACATAACTGTTCTTTACGTTATTCAAGCAAAAAAATAAATAAACTGGCGCAAATTTCCTTGTGCATATAAAAGTAAAAAATATAATTTATCAAAAATTCATTAAACGTGCGTATAAAAATAAAATGAATGACTTTTCTGCCGTAATTATTTACCTGACCAAAAAGTCGTCACAACTACAACATAAGTTATTTAGCTTAGTATACTTTGCATCTCTTGCTATCTGGATACACTTCTGAGCCACATTGAGCTGTAACAAAAAAAAAAAAAAAAAAAAAAAGCAATATTTATTTTTTTGTTTTAGGTGATTAGAACGTCAATCTCGTTTCTTGTGGTGCAGTGGATATCGACTCGGAACGACAAATCAGGGAGCCGAGTTCGAATTCCAGTTGAACTCCTTGTATTCACTTACGCACAACTTGCTTGGGAATTCGTCTCTTCTCTCCAGTTATGGGTTAATAATAGGACAGACTGGGTTCTTTAACCTTGGCTGGCAACCAGTCTACAGCAGAAAGCAATGGTAACCTATTATTGCGGGATAATATTCTGCCCAGTCAGTCAGGTCTCTTTCGAGACATGATCGCCCAAAACCTGTATCACGTATGGCACTTTTGTTTCCAAATTAATCATCGGCAATAAAAGTAAACTTAAAATTAAAAGGAAATTATATTTTTAAAAATTATTTAATGGTGATTTCAAAATAAAGACTATTTGCTACAACAATTACCAATATTTTGATAAAGGAAATAAAATAAATAATAAATAAAAACTAACCAGTCGATCATTCTTCTCAAAGATTGAAGAAAAAAAAGTCGAGGGGGAGGGCAATGATGAGAAAACATTACAAAAAAATCAGCTCAAATGGAAAATCTCAAAGTCAAAAATGTAAACAAAAGGTGATATTCGCTGAGCCGAAAATAAACGAGTTATTGAAAGTCTACTTATGATGTCATTAAAAAAAGTTATCACAATTATTGTGATAAATTGTTTTTTTTTTTTTGTTTTTTTATTTACCATTTTTTTAATAATTCTCTAGTTTGTTGATAAAAAGACTCATAAAAAGTTTAAAAACGTTTCAAAAGCAAAAATTTTAAATGTAAATAATCGGCTTGATAAACAATCAGGACAAAAATTAATTTAACAAAAACAAAAAATATGACATGCAAAACAATAAAAACGGTTTAAGAATAAGATCCAAACTATTTTCCATGGCGTCAATCTTGATTAACGTGTAAAACGATGCACAGTATAACTTTAGAAAACTGCAAAAGAAAAAAATAACAATTGGGGATGGGGAGGGGCATGAGAATACAACTTACTTTTTTTCATCCACATGGGACGAGGAATCCGTTCATAGTAGTCTTCAAGCTCTGGAAGAGAATCATCAACTGCATTCAAGAACGGCCAGTTTACTGCTTTATTCGAATCGGACATTAATTCACAAAGAATACGATAACCATGCTGTAATTCATCAATTAAAGGAGTCTTTTCCGTGTCCGATTCTTTCTCTGTTTCCATATCGGCATCACAATGTTTTTCTTTCTTTTGATATTCCTTTCCCACCTGAGGTAATTCTTCAGGTGGAACTGAATTCGATATTTGCTGCTTAACTTTTTCCTTTGCTTTAGGATCCTCGACATTTGAAGATTCCATTCTGTAAAGTGTATCCAGGTATTCATGAATGATACTCTAGGAAGGATCTGGGAATGTGTTACTGAAATAAGATAATGCACAAAGTACGGGTAAAGTTGAAAACGGAATGATTAAGTAAAAAAAATCCTTTTGTAGAAATATTTTGTACACTGAACTGGATAAAAGAAAGTGGTTTCAATAATGACAACATAATTTTAAATAGTAACTTTAAGTCTTAATATTTCTTACGTCAAATATAGAAAATGACAGAAAAATGAACATGTAACGTTTATCGCAATATGATTCAATACAAACTGTATTTGGATGTAATTGCGATATAATCATTCTCTAAATAATATTGTTACACCGACATAATAAGTATTCATTTTATCAATGCACAATAACCGAGTCACCATGAGGTACTGACTGACATAGTGCATCAAAAAAGAACTCTAAGTTAATTGTTAAAATAAATTAAAACAATCAATCATCGTTCATGTACAACAGAAACATTCACACCAACCAATATATGATGATTTACTGTTTATTGGGACTTATAAGTGATCGAGATACAGTTTGTATTTAACGAACTATTTCCCGCGACCTCATTCAGAAACCATATATGCAAAACAGATGTAATTCGCCGGTAATATTCAGAACAGAATACAAGAATAGCTGCCCAATAGGATAAAAAAAAGAATTTAAAAAATGTATTCTTAACAGAAAAAATAAAACTTAAATATGCGTGCATATATAATTAAATA
Source organism: Ascarosepion bandense (assembly GCA_037127315.1). Lineage (NCBI taxonomy): Eukaryota > Metazoa > Mollusca > Cephalopoda > Sepiida > Sepiidae > Ascarosepion > Ascarosepion bandense. The sequence goes on along the minus strand of JBBBDQ010000625.1, from coordinate 4,077,752 downwards.
TAGTTATCTATAATTTAAAGCTCATCTATTAAACGCTTTCAGTCATCAGTAGTTGATGAAATTATTTAGTGCAGGCTAAAATTAATCACATCCGCCATGCTTCCTAAATTTCCGGTTGATTAGCAAAACGGAGAGGGAGAATTCTTGTAGGTGTGGAGGTAGGAAAAAACAACACAAAAAAAAAAAACACACACACACAGGAAAATAGAGATTATTTAATTTGGTGATTCCAACAAGACGTATGAAAAGACAAATAGCAGAAAGAGGAGGAGGGAAAATAACGAACTCGCAGAACACGATACCGTCCGTCGTGGTTTAATGAATTATTTTTTTTTACCTTTTTTTTTTTTGCTTACTAAGTGATAGAAACACAAACAAACAAATTAGGTAAAGTAGAAATTAACACAATAATAATGTTTATAAATAATTTATCAACTCATTATAGCAAGACTTTGCTATTGATATCCTTTTTTTTATTAACATAATACATATCAATTCAGTAGACACAGATTTAACAGTAGAAATCGCTCCAGGTTCCCAAGAATGCTTTTATCAGCAGATAACTAAAACAGGGGAGACCACTCTGGAAGTTGAATATCAGGTAAGAATATCGATCGCATCAGAATTTGTTTATTGGAACGTGTTCTCGTAGTAATAACGAATAAATATGATCTTCCAAATGCTTTGAAATAAGGCATTTCTGTTCTGTCTTGTTGGCTTTTATGCTTCTAACACTTTTGCAATGAAGATTAAGTTCACTATATTACAGTTTTTGAAATATTTTATTTTTTAAAAATTCAATTTTTTTTCATGTCTTTTTATTTTAACAGTTATTTTTAAAATTTAAATAATTTGTATAATCCTATTTAATTTGCACATTTTTTAAATCCGTTATCAAAGTACAACTTCAATATTATTTCTTTTGTTAAAGTAGGAAATAATTTTAGAACTTAATCTCTAAATTCAACAGACATGTGAAGACTACTGATTGAAATTTGAAAATCTAATATTTTTTTAAATGGTAAAAATCCCAGTTTACTCACTCGACAAGCATCAGTAAACCACTTTTTTCATGCAACGTAAAAGAACAAAGAGTTTCCCTAAAGCCACTATATACTATTTAAAAAAAAAAAAATTACAACAAAGACCGGTTGTGAGTTTTTTTTATAAGGGGTGGGGATGCTTTTCTGGAATTATAGTAATTACTTATTCCCCCAGATAAAGGATCTGGCTGGAATACAGGGTGAGAGAGTTAGTTACTAAGCTCAATAAAAAAAAAAAAAATTGTCGTCTAAATTACATAAAAATGAAAATAGCACTGATATTTCAATTTATATATTTACCAAAATTAAACAAAAATATCTTGAAACACTAAAAATGAGTAAAATTGTATTCAATAAAAATAAAAAATCGTCATTGGTTTCCAAGCATGACCTCCAGACAACTTCGGACCCTCGTGCGTCTTTTCTGCATGGTCTCTTTGTTTAAGTTGGTGAATGCTGCCATAATCCTTACCTTCAGTTCATCTTTAGTGTTACAAGAAGTTTTCTTGATTTTTCGCTCATCTGCACCCCACACATAATCTGGGAAGTTAGGTGGCCTTATGTAATTGGTGATGTAGTCGTAGAAATTGTCTGACAACTATGACTGGGTTCTCCTGCTTGTGTGGCATGGTGTAGAGTCCTGTTGCCAGATATAGGGTCTGCTAGCAGCCATGCTATTGACTCGGGGAGCAATACCTTCTCAAGCTACTTTTGATGTAGGCCTCTGTGTTGAATCAAGTCTTATAGGAAGATGAATGGAGGCATAATGTCACCATACAAACACAGTCATGATCACCATTAGACTAACTCTTCCTAAATTCTCTGCACTGTCCTCAGATTGACACCCATATACTCTGAAATTTTCGTATCGAAGCTTCCAGTGTGAATTCCAAGCAGTACAGCATGCTGTTTCCAAATTTCTGGGGCAGTTTGAATTGTGTCATGTTCTTTTTCTCACGGACAGTGCCCAGCTTACTATATTGTGCAAAATTAAAAATGGCAAAAACTTACCCATAACACCCTGTAAAGAAAACAAAAGGTTTCTTTTTAATTTGAAATACTTGTGTGAGTAAAATATTATTTTATCAATGTGGAAGAGTTATAACTCTTATAATTGAAATTTCAAAGAATTATGAAGAGCATCTTTGTTATTTAAATAAATTATAATGTTGTATAAAAAGTATCATGCTTAACTGAAAAACTTCAATCAGTTTTTTGCTGATTAACATCAAAGCTTAGGATCTGTTCTTTCATTTGAGATGAGAGAAGGTACCATAGTCATAGGGATTCCAATTCTGTGGCAACACATTTCTCATTGCACTAAGAAAGGTGAGGTCACTGTGATAGTAGGGACTGAGCAATATTTGTCCTTGGCCCATATGTATAGTGATTTATTAAGTTTAGCTTAGATGTGACACAAGGCCATGACTATGAAGCATCCAGTGAGGATCGAATTCACTGATCAGTTGTGATTTAATGAGACCTGCGTGCTAACTATTGCACCACATCAGTGCTCTTGGTTCATATTTATGCATATGAACCTTCCTTAATACTTTGTCACATCCTGCATTAGTGGGGAGATCGGGAAGATAACACTTCTTATACTTTTGGCTGGGTTAAAAGTGTAGTATCTGTTTTCCTCATTTTGCGATATCCCTGGGATTTCAATTCATTGCGCTAGGAGGTATGATTATTGGTGTAATAATATTGATAGTGGTCATAGGGACTGGTTATAGGTACTCTACATTAAAGACCTTGTGTCACATTCTATCTTTATGGAAATGTTTGGTAAATATCACGGTGTAAATAATAAAAAAATATTTCAAAAGCACATGTTAATTTGTGAAAGAAAATGACTTGTACTTTTAATAGTATAATTTTAAGATATATATATATATATATATAGAGAGAGAGAGAGAGAAAGAAAGAGCAAGCATGTTTTAATAATATTCAAAATTCAACAATAGATATATTCTATAAATTTTCCAAATAAACTATAAGTAGAAGTTTTCAAAAAAAAAAAAAAAAATTCAAAAGTATTTTGGGTATAGAGATTTTTATGTTTAGGCAATTGGTATCTGCATTTTTTCTTAAATATTTTTTACCCTGTCAAAAAGTGCCTTCATATATTCCTATATTTGTTTAAAAAAAAAATATTAGAATTAGTAATTGAAATGTTTTTCTGTACATTAAGTGGTGGTAAAGTAGTGGTATTAGCATTGTGATCATAATCATTTATTTTGAATAATACATTGAATGAATCTTAAATGGCTGATTTACAGTCCTCTTTAATAACTCTGTATAAAGAGTTTACTAATTCAACTTTTTAAATGTAGGTGATAGATGGTGGTGATATGGATGTTAGCTTTTACATCCAGGCCCCTAGTGGATCTATCCTTGTAGCAGAAGACAAGAAATCTGACTCTGCACATAAGTAAGTTTCCACATTTCTTTTGATTCTTGCACTTCATGAAAAGGTTCTTTAAATTGTCACTTCATAAATCCTTTCAGAGCCCTTGCAGCAACAAACATGTTCTGCATACAAATTATTATCTCTGCCTTGGTTTATATTTTGAAAACTTTCACATTAAAGGGTTCCTTTTGTCTCTAGGACTGTGAGAAAACTTATTAAATTAACTTCCCAAATTTTATTCAGTCAGTTGAACCACTTTATGTACTTATTGTCAACATTTTAGTTGATTTATTCTTCAGCCTTTGGTAAGTGAAAAAATTTAAACATTTTTAATAAAAAAGGGCAGTGATTAATTTCTGTGTGTGTTTTTTTTGTCCCCTTATTTGGAGAGAAAATGGTTTTACTTTTGTCATAGTTGTACAACTAACAAATACTGAAGAAGGGATAAAATGTTGACATCAAGTATGTAAAGAAAAGGTTCAATTGTCGCAACAAAATTTGGAATGTTTCTTCGTTATCAGTTAACACTTTTTACTAATTCAATTTAGATTTTCTCTGTACTTTGCTAAATAATTTAATCTTAATTTCAAGATCATGTAACTATATTTTCCAGATATATACTAAAAAGAATATGTGTACAACAAATAAATTTTTCTTTTTTTCCTGAATCTGTTCAACACATAATTGTATCTATTGTAATCTATAGAATATGGTGTGCTTTTGTAGGGGTGTTCTTGTTTATGATCAGTTGGTTATCTTTTTTCTTTATGATTGGTTCATTTTGCTTTATTTTTATTTTTAGTGTATGCTTGAATGGGTTGGGCCTTTTGTTGTATTGACCTCTTCTATTTGTTTGCCCTTTTTCTTAATGTGCTGGTATTTTTTGCCACATGACCGGGTTATAGTTGGCTGTTATTGTATTGGTGTTTGTGGGCTTTTCAATAAAAAAACTCAGCTCACAAACTGAAATACAATAACACCCAACCATGACTCAGAAAAAATAAACTGTCATGCGGCAAAACATACCAACACTTGAAGAAAAAGGGCAAACCAATAAAAAAGAAGTCAATACAACTGATGTAATGAATATTGACACGCCTTGTTTCCCCCTCACTGGAATGTGATTGGCTGGTATCAGCCATAAATACAAATGAAGGCAAGGACATCCAGAGTGAGTGAGTGAGAGAAATCTACCAGTTCTTCCACTAGAGATCTATTGGTCTACTATTGACTATGCCTATGTCTCAGGACACTGCATACAACGATTACATCTACGGACTAGATTGTTCTACCTGATTACATTTGCCTTACCCACTTAACAACCTCGTATTGATATATATCCCTTTCTGAGACATACCAGTTGACGACAAAGAATTGAAACAAGTTCACAAGAAAAAATACTAAGAACATTAGAAATATGCGCAATACTTACAGAAAATAAGTTTTTCTTCAATTTTTTTGGTTTGTTAGACATGAGGAGCGTTAGAAGAGGAAAAACTTGGCAAAGGCTTACAAGAAGTAAGTGCACCCCATCTTGTTGGACTTGCAAGAATTTTTCTGTACATAAATTGAATATAGAGAAAATTGTTGAACTAATTAAAGTATTACAAGGCCTTTTACAACAACAACTTATTGAGCAACAATTAAAAGTCCAACAACAACAATTTATACAACGACAACAAACGTATGAAAATTACTCAAACAAAGAGCAAAAGATAATGCAATACTTTTGTAAAATGCATTATCAAGAACAAAAGAACCAGGTAATACATTTTCTGCAGAAGGTATTGCAAATTCACTAGCTGAATTTAATTACGACCCCCGACGATGGTTCTACGTTTCCAGTGCATTTTCGTAGATTTGAGACAATATTTACGAAATAATGCAAACAATGGTTGGTTGAAGAAAAAATCTCACTACTGTTACAGAAGTTGGGAACTGAAAAAAACTATGAAATATACAAATTTAATCCTCCCAAAGAAGCCTGACAAAATGACATTCAACAAAACAGTTGAAATTTTATCAAATTTTCAATAAGAGAGAGTATATACCACAAACGATATAAGTGTCTGAATATTGTAAAAGAGGAGGTTAATGATTTTGTAACATATTGTAAGCATAAGCTTTCACACTTACCAGAGATAAAGTGTCCAAGGTGTTTTGCTTGTCGGTCTGCTGTGTTTTGGTGGATGCATGTGTAAACCCACGCCAGGCAGTTTGTCGTTTCGTCAGTGCGCTGTTTCCAAGGCAATAAAGCCGGACACATGGCTCAAAATCATCCGGGAAACAAGGCCGGGGACAAGATGGCGCCAATCTCTTCCCCAGACGACATCTAAACAAGGCGCTGCCGATCGACTGAGTCCGTTGGCAAAACGCCATGTTAGGCCCTCCTTGATTCTGGCTGTTCTCGAACAATAGTAACTGCAGAACTCTGCCACACCTGGAAGAAAAGGAGTGTCAAGGTAACACCATAAACGGTAAAACACGTGCGCGTCACAGTATAGGGGCAGTGAGGATCCACACAGACACTGGGAACTTTGCTGATATCAAAGCGCTGGTGGTGCCTGAGAAGCCATTGTACTTTGATCTGCTGCCAGGATATGACGCCATCAAAGTCTTGAGGGGTGTTCACATCACGGAAACAGGTACCGTAAAATTTCAGGAGGTGGTCTCCGTGTGTGCCGCACTAAAGATCAACCAACCTGACTTCAGTGTTGAATTTGACCAGCGTCAGAAAGCCTGGACCGCCTCATGGAAATGGACGGCAGACAGGGAATTAGTCAAGCTACAAAACGACATAGCTGAATACCATGTACCCAAACAATTGCGACCTGCTTACGAAGAGGAGCTGTGTGCATGGATTAAAGATGGCTGGTTGATTCCTTATCCGAGTGAAAAACTTGGTCCCGCTAAGGGTCTGATCCCATTGATGGCGATTGTGCAGCAGAGCAAATCCAAGGTGCGGCCAGTGATGGATTTCAGGGAGCTAAACCAGTACATCGACACATTTACGGCTGATGCTGATGTTTGTGCCAGCAAGTTGAGGGAATGGCGACAGCAGGGATCTAATGTCTCCCTGTTGGATTTAAGAAAAGCCCATCTGCAACTGAGGGTTAATGAATCATGGTGGCCATTTCAGATAGTGATGTTTGCCGGCAGAAGACACTGTCTCACCAGACTGGGCTTTGGCTTAAACATAGCCCCAAAAATGAAAACCATTGTCTCAAGAAGATACAGTTAAAAAAGGACATCAGCGTACATTGATGATATCTATGTGAACGAAGATGTTGTGTCATCACTGTACGTAAAGGAGAAACTGGCACAGTTTGGCTTGACCTGCAAGGACCCGAAATGGCTAGAAGACAGTGCCCATGGAAATGCGGAACTGCAGTTCCTGATATACCCAATGTCTTAATAAGACGGATTATTTTTTCCCTATGTGGAAAGCTTGTGAGGCACCTACCGGTATGTGGATGGCTTTATGGTGCCTGCCGTGGCGGCAGGCACCATAAAACGCCGGGTGAGTGCGGTCACCAAATGATGAGATGATGAGACGACCAACATGCTGCTCATTCGCATGGTGATGGAGACCATAGCAAGAGTAAAACAAAATGACCCTGTCAGAGGGAATTGGTGCGTGCCCAGAGAGGAAATGAATGACTGGGTTTATGCAAGCTCCCTAGCAATTGGAGTCCTACTGAAAAGGGATGTAGTGGCAATCGAGGATGCATGTTGGTTGCAATCAACAAATGATGCTGTGCACATCAACCTGGCAGAACTGGACGCCGTACTAAAAGGAGTTAATTTGGCACTCCAGTGGAGGGTGACAAAGTTGCATCTGCAGACTGACTCCTTATGCGTATACCATTGGGTGTTGGACACCTTGACAGGCAAAGCCAGGGTTCGCACCAAGGCAGCCAGCGAGATGCTCATTAGAAGATGGCTGAGTACTATTAAAAACCTTGTTACTGAGTACAATCTATCCATGGACGTAACACTGGTAACATTTAGCTGCAACCTTGCTGACAAACTAACTCTGATACCACAAAGATGGTTTGACGCTGTAAAGAAGGATGTCGAGCTCGTACCACCGATGTGCGCTGTGTCTGTGGAGGAGCTGGACGAGATAATGAGGATACATCATTGTAGTGGACACCCCGGCGTAAGAACATGCTATTTCGTATGGCTGACCAATCCGTCAGTATCTACGAATACCGTGAGGACAGTGGTCAGGGGATGCCAAACATGCCAGTCATGTGGGCCCACCAGATTCACAGTATGGCGCCCATTGTCACAACAAGACTCGTCAAGCGTGATCTGCCAATTCGAGTCGGTGTTCTATGAATGAGAACTTCTAAATCCTCACTGATAATGACACTGCTTTCTGCAGCAGACAGTTCTGGTGCTTCCTGGATAAATGGGGGATCCAGCTTTGACTACGATGTGCACATGTGCCAAGTGGTAATGGAATAGCAGAAAGATGCCACTGGAGTATAAAGAGAATCACTGCCAGAAAGCAGTGCACAGTCATGGAAGCTGTATACAGATACAACACAATACCGAAGGACAACGTATCTGCTTTAAGTGTCCCCGATAATGCGATATACAGATACCAGGTACAAGTCAAAGGGATCAACAGCGAGTACATGCCTGATAGACGAGAAGTGCGTGGATCGTACAAAACAGGAGAGGTCGTCTGGGTAAAGACTCCCAATAGTCGGTGCACAACCCAATTCAAAAAAGGTTGTGTCACTGGTATAGTAAGTGAGCACACCATACTGGTCAATGGACTCCAACGACATGTGAGGGATCTGCGCCCTGTCCTCAACGCAGCCCCATCCGTAAGTGAGGGTGAGAGGGATTCATCGGAAGGTGAAGTGCTAATCGATCCTGTAGCTAGCAATTCACACAAGGGTTCACCAAGTGGCCCTGATAGCTCTGACAGTTCGTCTGAAAGCTCACCTGAAGAAGTTCAGATAATGCCCCTTTGGAGAAGCACTCAAAACAAAAGACCACACCCGCACTGTTATTTGTGTGATCAGGAGACCAGTGGGGAGTATGACAAACATTCACACTTACCAGAGCCAAAGCATCCAAGGTGTTTTGCTTGTCAGGCTGCTGTGTTGTGGTGGATGCATGTGTAAACCCACGCCAGACAGTTTGTTGTTTCATCGGCTGCATCCTCTCCTCTCACAAGTTTGGTCAAAGAAAGGAATATTCTTCGACCTCTATCATTTTATGCTAATTGGCACAAGCCGGGGACTCTGAGTTAGAACGAGGCTGACGGTGATGATTGGTACGTCAACAATGGTTTTTGTCCATAAAAAGGGTCTGAGACAATGGCTGCTAGTGCTGTTGGGACTGTGGTGACGTGCGCTGGTATAGAGATCCGTATTGAGTTACGACTCTGTTTATTTTTGTCTGAAAGCTGGACGCTAGCTTCAAATCTACAAGTGGAGCGAGTGGTGTAACTGAAATGTAACAGAAATCCACTGTTTAACAACACATATGCAGGGATAGTAAATGCACTGTGTGAGGCATTTAAACTAAACAAGTTATTGAGTGATATGTTCAAATGTCTAATTTTTGCTCATGGACAAATGACTCCGAAGGACAAAGATATCAGATTGTGAATCCTCACTATCATGGAAAAGAATCTGGAGAGTACACTACAAAAAGTAACTGAAGAATGTCAGCAACTTATTAATATAAAGAAAGACAATACTTAGATCGAGGAGAACATTTTGTGAATAAAAACTGTAAGACAACAGAAGTGGAGACAAAATAAAGAAACGAAAATAATATGCAGTTCGTGTGGAGGACAGCATATAAAGAAAAATTGTTTCTTTAAAGATAAAAAATGCTTTAATTGTGGGCGTGTAGGCTATAGAAGTTCTCATTGTCGGGCAAAACAGAGAAAAGGAAAAGAAAAGTTGCGAACAAACGTATTTTGCTTGGAAAATAAAAATGAGGGTAAAAGAAAATACCTCAATGTAAAAATAAACGGTAAAGCTGTAAAATTGTTACTTGATTCTGGAAATGACATTTCAGTAATCAACGAGCAAACATGGAAAAAAAATTGGTTATCCCCGGTTGACTAACACAGACAAAATTGCTAGGGGAGTGTCAGGAAAAAGATTGAAATTTAAAGGTGAATTAAAATGTAGCATTTCGTTCATGGGAAAAATTCACAAATCAAAAGTATGTGTTCCCTGGTTCAGAAAACCTCTTTGGGTTAAACTTGATCGTACTGCTTAACTTATGGGAATTACCAGTAAATTCTTTCAGTAATGAATTAATATCATGGAGAATTATATGATGAAGAAAGCAGAAAAATTTATTACAGAATTGAAAAAACAATTTCCTCGTGTTTTTTCAGAAGGATTAGGTCTGTGCACAAAAACAGAAGTCAACTTCGAAATGAAAGAAAATGTCAAACCAATTTTTAGACCGAAAAGAAAAATATCATTTTCAGCACTAAACACGATAAATGAAGAATTAGAAATGTTGGAGAAAAGTAGTTATTTCGAAAGTTGATTACTCTGATTGGACGTCTCCAACCATACACTACTAACCATAAGTTTGGAACCACTTAGATTTATTCTCTAAGAGAAAGAAATAACAAATTTTATGTCTTAAAGGAATAAATATAGATATATTTCATTGTTGCTCACAATTGTACAATAATTAAAACCAAAATTAACATAGAGTAATTTCAAATTTAATTAAAGTTAATTCATATTTTCTTTTCATCAAAAAAACCACCATGAGCCTTTATTACTGCAGAGCAAATCTTTGGCATTCTTTCTAATAACTTATAAAAATAAGTTATTAGTGAAAGTGGTTTCCAAGCATCGTGCAAGCATTTAAACAACATTTGTTCATTTTTAGGAAGTTCATTTCGAATTGTACGATCAATTTCATCCTAGACTAATTTAATTGGAGAAAGATCTGGAGACTGAGGTGGGGCCCAAGTCATAATTTTCAAAATTTCATTGTTTTCCTTAGATTTCAGATAGTTTTGGCATATTTTTTAGCTGTAATAAACAGATCGTTATCCTGTTGGAAAAAAAAATTTTGTCCAATAATGCAGCAACCAGAAGAGATTGCATGCCTTTGTAGTATTGAATGATATTCTTCCTTTCGCATTATGACTTTGATCTCTATAAGGTCTCCAGCTATCTCTCCTCTAAAGCATCCCTAAACCATTACAGATCCACCTCCATGCTTTACAGTTGGAACAATGCTATTTTCACTCATTCGTTCAGAAGTTCATCTGACACTCTTTGTTTGCTTTCAAACAGTTCAAATTTTGATTCATCAATTTTTTGGCAAAAACTTGATCACAATAAGAGGAGTCAAGTAGCAAACTGAGTAAATGTTTACTTTAAAGTTGAAAAGAATACTTTTTTTTACTTGACATCTGCATAAGAATAACAAAATACAAACTTGGCAAATTTGATTCGACTAAAAATGAAATTTTATAAACTTTGTGAAAAAAATTTGGGTGGTCTCAAGCTTATGGTCGGTAATGTATATATAAAAAAAAATGAAAAATCAGTGTGTGATTCGAAAGGTTTAAATGACTTCTTGAAAGATCATGCATACTCTCTACCGTCTCCTTAGGATATATTCACTAAATTGAACGGAGGTAGTTTTTTCAAAGTTGAACTTGTCAAAGGCTTACTTTCAGGTTAAAATCGGTGAAGAATGTTCAAAGTACCTGACAATAAACACACATAAAGGAATGTTTAAAGTAAATCATTTTCCGTTTGGATTGAATGTAGCTCCAAGCTTATTTCAGCAAATAATGGATACAATGTTGGCTGGTATAGAGTATGCGATCGCATATCTAGATGACATTTTGATCAAAAATGAAAACGAGGCCCAATACAAAACACATATTAGAGCAGAGAATTGAGGAATATGGATTCAAGCTAAGTGCTGAAAAATGTGAGTTCTTCTTAAAGAAGATAAAATATTTAGGACAGATCATTGACAGTAAAGAAAAAACCAGATCCAGAAAGGGGGCTGAAGCTATAAAAATATGCCAGCTCCTGATAATGTGGCTAAACTTCAGGCATTCTTGATATTCGGGATATAAACACTATAGTAGCGTTTATATCCCGAAAAAACATGATATGAGAGCTCCTTTAAATGGGTTGTTGAAAAAGAATGTAAAATGGATATGGCCGAAAGATTGTGAACAGGCTTTTAAAAAAATAAAATAACTGTCTATTAACAGACCTGTCACTGGTGCATTTCAACCCAAAGAAGAAAATTATTATAGCAGCAGATGCCAGTAATGAGGGACTTGGTGCAGTATTGCTTCATGAATTCCAGGATGGATCTCAGAAGCCAATAGCACATCCCTTGAGAACGTTACTGCTCGTTGAACGAAGTTACAGCCACATAGAAAAAGAGTTTAGCAATAATTTACACTGTGAAAAAAGTTCACAGGTTTCTATATGGTAGAGAGTTTACTCTGCAAACAGATCATAAACTGCTGTTATCAATATTTTTTTGGGGGAAAAAAAGGTATAGTCACACAGCAAATCGACTACAGCGTTGGGGTATAATTCTACTGAATTACAACTTCAAAATAGAATATGTGCCTTGAAAGAAGCTAGTTTATGCCGATGGTTTATCAAGATTGATACCTGAGTATACAGGACTACTTGAAGAAACTGTAATAGTGTTGCTAAGAGACAAAAGTGAATTGTCGAGTTTTATATCCTACACTATTAGAGAACTACCAGTTATTCTAGAAGAGGTGTAAAAAGCAGCGGAGAATGATGATTTCATTAAAAAAAAAAATGAAATGCAAGTTGGATTAATCAAGAAATCAAAGAAAGGAAGTAGTGTGTCACCATTTTTGATCTGCGATCAGGTGTTACTATATGCAGATAGAGTTGTAATGCTGGCTACTCTGCAAAAGAAATTTCTAAAAAAGTTTCACACTGGCCATCCAGAGATTTTAAGAATGAAATCTCTAATGAGAAGCTATATATATTGGCCAAGGATGGACCAAGATATAGAAAACCTGGTGAAACAGTGCAGAGGATGTCAACTATCAGCAAGGGATCCACCTGTAAAGATTCAGCCATGGCCAAAGACAGATGTTACATGGACTAGATTGCATATCGACTATGCAGGGCCTATAAATGGATCTTATTGCCTAATTATTGTGGACAGTTTCATTAAGTGGCCAGAAATTGTTAAGTGCAGGCATCCAACAACAACAAATACAATAAGTGCACTTAACAAAATTTGGTATCCCAAAAAGTTTAGTCAGCGACAATGAAACGAGAAGAGGATGTTCATCATTGTTCATCGATCATGTGACAATGCCAGTACATCACCCAAGATTGAATGGACAGGCGGAAAAATTTGGACATTTTTACATGAGCATTCAAAAAAGTCAAGGTGTGGACACGAATAAAAAAAATATTCAAAAATTCTTGGCAGTATACAGGATTATGCCAAACCCGAATACAAGGTCAGGATTATCGCCAGCAGAGTTAATATTTGCAAGGAAAATATGCTCTGTATTCAACAGGCTATTGCCTAGTCCGGCAAAAAGAAAAGATGATGACTAAAGCATACAAACCAGATAAAAGTTTTTTTTTGGGAACTTTAGGGCTGGAAAAATATTTTGGGAACAAGGAATTATTACCAAAAGAATTGGACAGGTCATATATGACAGAAAAGGAGAAAATTTTGATGTAAAAGATATTGGAATCAATTGAGACCCAGACACACTACAGACGTCACGGAAAACACCAAGGAAATACCAATGGAAGTCCTGTATGACACATTTAAAATTCCCGTTCACAAAAGTCAACATTTGCCTATGGAAGTATTCCCGACCTCAAGGCCAGAAGTACCAGTGTGCCAAACACCACCACAGCAGGAAGGTGTGAAGCGAAAACAACTGAGAAAAAAGTCTATCTCCAGACCCTAAAAAGAGGAAATATTAAAGCTAAATTTTACGGGAAAATTTAGCTCAGGGAGAAGTGATGTAATGAATATGGATACACTTTGGTTCCCCCTCACTGGAATATGATTGGCTGATATCAGCCATAAATACAAACGAAGGCAAGGACACCCAGAGTGAGTGAGTGAGTGAGAGAAATCTACCAGTTCTTCCACTAGAGATCTATTGGTCTACTATTGACTACGCTTATGTCTCAAGACACTGCATACGATGATTACATCTACGGACTAGATTGTTCTACCCAATTACATTTTCCTTAACTCCTTAACAACCTTGTATTGATATATATCCCTTTCCTGGACATGTCAACAACAAAAGAGTTCAGCCCAATTAAACAAACATCCATTCATGCATACACTAAAAATAAACCAAACAATTACACAATGAAAATAAAGAAAAAAGAATAACCAACTAATCATAAATAAGACCACCCCCACAAAAGCACAGCATATTCTATATAAACAAGAAAAAACTGATTTAATGGCAAACTCTCCTGATAAATGAGAATATCATGATTTCATTTTGATACAAAAATTTGGAAAGTAGCAAATTAAAATTATAAAATTAAATATATGCCTTATAAAGCAGTTATACAGTCAAACATCTGGCATGTTATTAAATTAAATCTTTTACATTTTGTGTACATTTCAGATAAATTGTATAATATTGTAAATGTTCTATTTTCATTTTGTTTGCATTAACCTTTTTGCTCTGTACATTTATATCTATTATCATCTAATATTTGTGATGCAATGATTCAGATTTAAATCTTCATAATTAATCTTAATTAATTGCAACACTTTAGATGATCTAATGTCATGTTTAAATATTGATTAGAAACCTTTTATTTCATTCAGTGGCATGAGTATGTTCTCATTGTAATTGTTACCTTGCTTTGCTTTCTTCACTCAGCTGATGTACACTATTTGACCCAGCAATGAAACTTTTAGAAAACAAGACACTCAAACAGTGAGATTTTACAGCTTTAAACCTAAATTTGTTTTCTAATTAGGTTCTGATATGGTGTTCATGTCTATATTAATTTTTTTTTTTTATAAAGTACTGTCTATGCATGCAAAGTTGCCTCATTTTCTAATTTTATTCCTTTCTCTTATTTTAAATTTATCCTATAAGAGTTAGTATTCACTTCCCTCTTTATATACATGTTCAGCTAATTCTGATTTCATAATCTCTTCACAGACTATAACTTTTCACTGTTCTTTAAGTTTTATTTTACAGGGCAGCTGGTTTCTTTTGTGTTCTCTATCAAAGCTAAACAGTATTATCCACTCTGGTCTTGACAATGCATTATATTTTTTTTTTTTTTTAAACTCTGTAAATCTAACCTTATTAAGGTGGTTGCATAGGCTGGTGTCAATACCATTTGGGTGTTTACAATTCACACACAATATTTTTCTTTTGTCTTCCAAATGCATATAGAAACAAATTGATGTTTTCGTGTGTATGATACATATTTCATTATATAGATATAAAAGCAAAACTTCTAAGAAAATTTAAACTAATTTTCTACTTACTACTTCACCAAATACCAAACAAAAAGTATACAGTCAGCTATTAATACACACCAGTTTTTAAGAATATGGAAAATTATTTTCTAGGACGAGGTATGATTTAGTTGATGCACAAATTGATCCTAAAAACATCACTGAAATAGTTAATATCTCCTTATGTACTCTCTACATTGTCAATAAAGCTATAGATGCAGGCAACAGGATCCAGAGGAAGCTGGGTAGCAATGAAGTCCACAAAAAGTGGAATTGTGATTTCATTAATGCTCACAAGACATAACCTTTGTTACTGAACCAATATCTTCGGGACAGCTGTGTATAAGCAGCATCTTAAATCCTACACTAGGATGCCAATGCACTTTTTCAGAGTTCATGAAGGATAGGAGACTGAAAAGTTGCAAGAAAGTGCTCAGCTACCTTAAGAATCATGGGTCTACTAATCATGTTTTATTTCTTTGAAAAGAAAAATGTTTACATTGGACACTGTTTTGAATCCCCCCCCCCAAATGACCAGAACTACAAGGAGTTAACAATTTATCAAGTCCAAATGTCCAGTTCAGGTTATGGTTTTGGGAATTGTTGCTTCCAACAAGAAAAATTTAACACCATCCTACTACAAGCTTAAAGAAAAGGTGGGTTGTTGAAGCTTGCAACAAGGTCTTGAAACACTTTTGCTATAGCAAAGTACCAACTAAAGGCATAACTGTGTGCACACCTGTCACAATGTTCTCAGTTGCACTACCAAAAAAGTGCATAAATTCTGCAAAGTTAATTTTGCTGATTTCTCCTTTATGGGCTTTTTGCTCTCTTCCAGCACAGATTTGAACCTGCTAGACCATGTTGTGTAGTGTATCGGAGCAGGTCATTAACAAGTCCTCATGCCCAAACATGACTACCCTTAAAAAAGAGTAGACTATATCTAAAGAATTTGTGTTTAAGATTTGTGCAGCTTTTCAAGGACATGTAGAGGCTATAATTAAAAATAATGAAAGTCATACTGAATAAATTATTCATTTTGATATAATCTGTAGCCTATTAATATCCATTTGTATTAACTGGCCTATTAACAGGTTTTAATGGTTGCTTCCGCAATCCGTAACTTCTCTTATGCTTTATAAAAGAAAGAATATAACATTTCTTGGATATGATGTCAAACAGTTGATGATCAAATCTAACAAGAAAGTAAACCCCCAGTAAGTTTTATAAATCAGTTTTCTATAGTAGAACACTAAAAATGTTAAATTTCCATAAATATAAAATTAATACAAAATTTGTTTGCCTTTATAAGCCTATAAATAGTAAAAATTATTAAATACATTTTTTTTAATTTTTTTTTTTAATTAGTCACTTGAAGAACAAACAGATGATTCAGGATAGTTAACCAGCTCACTTTAACCTTAGGGTACACTTTTTTTTTTTTTTTTTCTGTCTGAAAAAATTTCCTCAAATCTATATGATCAAAACCAGATTATCCTTTAAGCTAATATAGGTTGCAGCTTAGGGCTCCTCGGCTTTTATAAAACAGCAATGATTTTAACTTTTTAGATGTCATAACTTCTAAATACATTTGTAAACCGAAATATAAACTCCTATTTGACTTTGCAGAAAAAAAAATCAAAGAAAAGAATGTTTTAGTCCGTGTCATTTTGTTTCAAGTAGACATGTTTGATCTTTAGCTCAGAATATTTAAATCTTAAAAATTTCTATAAAGCAGTAGTTTTAATTTTCTAGACGTTATAACTTTTAAATAGTTTAATAAACTAAAATGATATCACTATGACAAACTCATATTTATTTTGAAATCAGATCAATTTAAATTCTAGTCACTCATTATATTCATTTATGTGCAAATACCTTTGGGAAAGGCATGACTCCATCTCCTCTCCCCAGCTATGGGTTAAATAGTAAGGCTTGTAGCTGACATAAAAATTAATTTTTACAATCTTAAAAATGGTGTGTGTAAAATAAAAAAATTAAAAGAAAACACTATCAAAACGTGTCTATTCTTTAACTTAGATAATTGATAATGTAATCTTAGTTTGAATGAATAGTGAGTCACTAAATAACATCTTTGTTCATTTCACTTTAACAATACCTTTCTATTAATCTTTTACATGAAATCCTTATTTTCATTCATTAAAAGAGCTAATTGATGATTGTCTATTAAAAGTATTAATTTTATAGGCATATTATATCTGATAATTCGTCACAGGAAATTTTAATGAAAAATTACTTGAAGATGCTATCTAGGATTATTCATTTTTTTTCCTCCCCTAAAGTTGAATTTTTATTGGTTTATTTGCAGAGTTGATATTCAGTTAACAGGAACATATAAAATATGCTTTGACAATACCTTCAGTCGTTTCTTTCGGAAGGTTGTGTATTTTGATATCATTACTGAAAATGAAGATGATGAAATTGATAATCGTAACTGGACGTTTAGTAAAGATGATGCAGCTGAGTTGATGGAAATTAAGCTGGAAGATTTTAAGGTAAGCTTTCTCTCTCTCTCTCTCTCTCTCTCTCTCAACACACACCATGTCTAGATGAGATTAGAGATCTTGAGATTGTCTTTATGCTTTGTTAATGGATATAGCAAAAGTAAACCTCATTAGGAATTGATACTAGTCAAATTTAAAGAGCATATCTGTTGAAGTTAAGTGGATCCTTAGAATGAACACCTCTGTTATATAAACAGCTGGCCAATTCTCTTCCAAAGAACAAAGTAGATTCAATAGTGAGAAATAAAGTGGCCAACCTTGTACTGAAGTGATCTGCAAAGGAACAGCTTTTACAGTTACAACTCGTAGCTAAAAATTTGGATAAAATTCAGTGACACATGCACTGTTGCTGAATATATTAGGAAAGAATTGTTCAAGAAAAATCTAAATCAAAAGAGAAAAAAAAAGAAAAATGATAGAAATGGTGAAAAAAAGGTACAAAATCCTCACTAAAGCAATAAAGCAGTAAAACTATTTAAACCCATTAATGCAAATACTGCTTATGATGAATTATAAGATTTGTTAATGGTTAAGATGTTATTTTATAAAAGAATTTTGGTTGATGAATAAATATTTGATTCAATGTTTATTCTATATTTCCGAGATGAGGGATTGTAACTATTCACATTGTTCAAACTGTTGTCCTCATCTTTGTCATATTCGTGGTGTTTCAGCCATTGACTGTTTCAGCCTTACTCGGATGATATTGGAATTTTAATTTTGAACTGAGTCTCTTCTTATTCTAATTCCACATGTCATACTTTTTCCGGATATCTCAATTTTAGTTAATTCTTTTAGTAATTCAACTCTCCTCTGCTGTAGCCAGGTATTGAACTCCTGTCACTTTTTGGATTGCTCAACCAATACTTATCTGCTGGGCCATGTGTTCTTATGAGTCAGTGAGTGATATTTTCAAGACTTAAGCCTAAGTGACTTTTTTTTTTTTTAACCAGAGCTCATATTACAATTTTCGTTATTTTTTTTTTTTCTCTAGTTCTCTGTGTTACTGTTTCTCATATTGTATTCGTGCCTATGCTTAGCCAGCTTAGGAGATTTTTCTGGCCTAGGATATGTGCTGATTCCTTAAGTTTTTGTATTTTCCAGTGATGTTCTCTGTCTATTATTTCCACAGAAGAGGAAACAAAAACTTGAAAACTTGAGCTAGTAAAGGAATTAACTGAAACTGAGATATCCCAAAAAGACATGACATGTGGAATTAGAACAATATACTCCTGTGAGTTTTTTGAAATTTCAACGTATATTACCTGAGGACTGCTGGAACACATTGGCCAAAATGTTGTGACTGTAGCAATAAAAGATGACAACAGCAGTCCAAACGATGTAAATAGCGTAAATTGATTCAATGTTTAACACTTTTCTTCCTTCATGGAAACAAAGCAATTGTATTATTTCCAAATAAATCTGATTTTTTAAAAAAAAATTTGATTTAAATCAAACAACCCTAATAAGTATCCCAAATTTTAGTTAAAGCCTGTAAAAAGAATCACATACCACAACAGTTGAGTTGAGGAACTTATTTAGGTTCTAAACAACTCCAAAAATGTCTGGAACTTTCAATTGACTTTTACAACTAAATCTTTCTTGGAATCTGTTCCAATAATTTTTTTAGTTTTTCTTCACTTCCATTGTTCTTTGGAATTTGGAGCAAAAATGCTTCATTTGTAGAGCCAATGGTAGTTTCTGAAGTTTGGAACTGTTTTTAAAGTTCTGAAAAAAATAGTTCATGAACATTTTAAATTTTGTCTGTAAATATCTTTCAGTGTTATGTAACATGTTACAAACAAGTTATTTTAAGCCTTTTAAGTTCTTTGTTTATCCACCCCACCTTAGTTAACTACATGGGATCTCAAGTCTCCTAGCATCACCTATCTCTTCACCTTTTTCTGTCCAATATCTGCAAATACAAATAATAAAAATTGTCAACTACTTCTACCTCTCATAACCTCAGAGGTTAAACTTGATTTTCTTCACTGACCTTTTGTGAAATCAAAAAATATTTTTGTACTTAGTAAACCTAATATCTTGCTTCATTGACTATAAATGATAAACTGTATGTAATCTTTGATGACCTCCAATTTACTTGAAGTCTGTTGGTTAGCAATGCAACATTATTTGGATCTCTTACTTTTTATTTGGCTGTGTTGTCCGAACACACAAACTTAGCAAAATAGTATAGATGTAAGTAGTTACTCACAATTTATGGAAATATTGACATTTTCATATTTTCAACATGTTAAAAATACTGAATATTGTTCACTTCGTAAATAAAAATTGAACAAGAATCAGTATTTTTAACACATTAGACAAGAATGATAGCAGTAATGTATTTTAACATTTGCTTCAATTTTTAGAATTGTTAGCCCAAAATGCATTTGTTTCCCTCAGAAAATCAAGTTAATTACTTAGAAATGATAGAATATGAAATTAAACTTAAGATATTAAGCAATATGTCATTGTGTCATAAGGAAAAACAGATTAAAACAATCTGTCCACTCCATTTTGAAGAGCAAGAAAAATTATTATTACATATTTTTATTTATTGGTCTATTTTTTTTCATTAGTATTTTAATGCTCTTTTTAAATTTGTAATATCAGGATTATTTTAAGAGTTGTCAGAATATGAATATATTGTCAATCCTATTTGATTCAAATTTTCTTTCTTTTTGTAGTCCATTGTGGAACGTGTTAAAGAAAATCTTGAAAGATCACATCAAGTACAAAACTACTTGAAAATGTTTGAAGCTAGAGATCGGAATATCCAGGAGTCTAACTTTGAACGGGTCAACTGGTGGTCAGGAATCCAACTATTTCTCATGATGTCAGTTGCTCTTACTCAAGTCATCATGATCAAAAGTTTGTTTGATGATCATAGCAGACTCAATAAAGTATTTCATCCTAGATCATGAATAACTGTATTGTAAGCATAGGTTGGCAAGACCAGTATTTTTTAAGGAGATGCAAATATTGCTACTAAACATTGACAAGTGATTGTGTGAAATAGTTGATGATAATATATTCAAAATTTCTTATAAGCTCATAAGTTTTTGTTTTTAGAGAAGTTGAATTTTAAGAAGTTGACAAATTTGTTCATGTTATATACAATAAGTGAAAATGTGTATTCAATTTTATTTTTATGTCAATCTTGCTTTATCATTTTAATTTTGCTTTGGGTATTTTTCAATTTTTTTTTCTTATTCATTTTTAAAAATTTAAATAGATAAATTTGAACTGTTATTTTCATATTGACTTTTTGCCTTTAGATTTAAAATCTCTCAAATTTATCTTTAATTATTGAATTTTAATTTAAAAATGTATCTAATTTATATACAATCAAAAAGATATAAATTAGCTGTAATCAAAACGCTGTTTAATTTATTGCACCTAAGATATTTTGATACTTCATTGCCTGTCAAAAACTAGTTCTATGTAGGTGGAATGCATAGCAAATAATTCTTGAACCATAAATACAGAGATTGTTTAACTATACAAGGGCTTAATGTGACCCCTCTTTTTAAACAAGAGCCTTAATGCAACAAAGCAACTCAATGTTGTACACAAATTGAAATTTGGTAAACTCGCCATTAGGTGATTTTTTTTTTTTTTTTTTTTTTTTTTTTTTAAACCTCAGATTCAAACCTTGCTGGATATATGCCCAAAATTTATTGAAAGTACAAATCACGTCTTTTGTAGAAGACTTCCTAGGTAATTACTTTTTTTGTGATCCATTAAGTCTGCTAACTTGAATATAATGAAACAAATTGGCTAGGTCACAATGTCAGTATCTTTTTGAACTTGTCATTCATAAGACATTTTTCTTTACTAAATAACCATCATTTAATATTACACTACAGATGTGTATATTTATTTTATTTTATTTTATTTTTTTTTTTACATTTGACATTCCTTATGCATTCAGGAAGCTTTGGACAGTTTGTATCCCTATGCCATAAGCAAATATCTTCAATATTTGATAGTGAACTGTTGGTAATTTTAATTAAATTGTTGACAGGCAATCCCTAGACCTGTAATTGACCACTGTTTGAAAAACTGAGCAAATGAAAATTTATAAAGATGACTGTGTGCCAAAACTACAAGGGTCTATCTTGATTGTCCACTGCTTTCTGTTGAATGTCAACTGGCTGCTTTGTCATAACTTGTGTAATGAAAATACCACTGCTCACTTGCAACAAGAACTTTTTTTCCTCAGTTTCCATTCTAACAGTACAAAGACTCTGTTCTAATAGACAGAATCAACTTGAATTGAGGTGCAGTGATTTCTACTCTTTCATTAGGGAATTGTGCAATCACAGGGTTTACAGTTGAAAGCAAAATTCCAATTTCAGTGCTATTTAGCATTGGTTCATTTTATTTGAAGACTGATAATTGTCTACACTCTTGGCGTATAAGATGTAAAGTGATTTGTAAATTATTTTTACTGTGCGGAGTGGGTGTTTAAGAGTAAATTGAGTAATTGTTAATTAAGTGTAAAATTTAACACTAGTGTCATGACTTTGTAAATATTGAAGAATTAGTAAACTTGCTTTTTGGCTCTTAGATATCAATTAAATCATGAATTCTGATTCATTACTTTTAATTTATATTTAAAATTTATTTGAAATTGTATAATTTATGTAAACAAAAAAATATATTAAAAATATGAATTATCAAAAAGGGCTTGTCAGTTCACTGAACATGTAATTAAGACTATCTGAAATTATTTTGTAAGAATTCATAGAATAGCAATACTCTTGTTTTATAAAGTTCATCATGACCACATTTCTTTTTTCCTTTTAATTTACAGTCATGCAATAGATATGCAAACTGCCAGATAAATCAATCCCAATCACCAATGAAATAAATTGTATCATTGTTCATGATTATTTGTGATTTAATTATAAGAAGTTATCTGAATCCACTCCTTTCAAAATGTAAATGAGCTTTGATAGAATCTTTAGATACTCAGATTGTAACCATTATTAAAAAACAAAAAAACAAAAGTATAATTAAGTTTAATTAAAATCTTTAAATCTCTATTCTATTTGAAGATATTTTTGGGGCATGTTGCTGTAAGATTCTGGAATTGCTGTGATAAATTATCTCAGTGCATCAGTATTTTTTACATTTACCTATGCATTTTGTACATTTCTGCTAGAATTTAGGGAAAAAAATGCTCTTCCCTAAATGGACTAACTTTCAGCAATTAACAAGTAATTTTTAAACTCTTCTATTTTTCCATTCTTCCTTTCAGTGTAAATAAATGACATTAACTGAATAAAAAAAATTGATTCTTTCATTATAGAACTTTGCTTTTTATTTGAAATTTTATACATGTTTATGGAAAAGTCCCATTCACAGAAGTGAATGAATTGGATACCTTAAATATGTTTTATACATTTTGCTTAAAAATATTAAAACATAATTCTAATATTTTACTATTAATAACATTCTGTAATTAATAAATTAAAATGAATGTTTTATACCATAAAGTTATCAAGTGAAATATTTTTGAATTTTTTAAATATTTTGTTTTTGTTATACATTGATTTAAGTGTTTGCAGTGAAAACCTGAGAAATGGAACTTTAGTAGCATGGTAAGGTAACTATCTCATTTTAAGATGACCATTGTATTAAGCACTTTTTTTTTTGTCTGTCTAGTCAATCACAGTAATTAATTGGGTAAAGATTTTATATATTGTGAATTCACTAAGTTAAGTCTATTCTATATAAAGAATTCTGTCTACTTTGTGGAGACAATCAGGGAATCTCTCATTCCAGATGAATGGATGTTGTACATCTATTCCCCAAGACTCCTATAATAGATAAGGCTCTAGCACCAGGTAATCACTTCTGCCTGTAGTAAATCAAGAGTGCAACTTGTTACAGCAGCCTCGGTATATGAATATGCTCAATTACAATACTTTTATCTACAAATTAGACTGCACATGCCAGGAAATTTTTGATTTTTGTCTTTTTCTGTAAATGGCACAAATATCTGGAGCTTCTCTAATTTTATTTTTTTTCTAAATTATTTCAGAATTTGCTTAAAGATAAGCTTTTTCTGATTAGTGTCTTTATTTTGTATTCCAGAAACAAAGGTTAGTTTTACGTACAAATGTTTAACCAAATTAAGATTGAATATCCAGCTTTTGTTACTATAAGTAAAAGTGGAAATGAATTTGTATTTTATACCATTTCTTGAGCGTAATTCAAGAGGAGGTAACTATTCTAGGTCACAGGAAGAGTTTAGGTTCCCTTTTCTGCTAAAAAAAAAATAAATAAAAAAAAACACACGAAGAAACCCCTCTGTAACGGCAATGTGGGAGTAAAAATGGTATCATTCACTCCTTGATTTGTTAAATGCTAGCACCATGCCATATTGGGCATACCATATTTCCTGGCTATGTACCCATTGTTCACTTAGAGAAATTTAGAGTATGAATAAAGCAAATATACTTTAATGATTTAAATTAATGAAATGTTTAATGGTGGGAAGGTATGCAAAAATAGAAATTAACTAATGGATGTGTTTGTATAGTACCCCCAAAAAATTGACAAGTTTTATTTCGTAACCTGAGTACTAATAAATAATTTGCACAAAAAGATTCTCTTCAGCCTTGATAGGGGAAACAAAAAAGATCTTCCAAAAGGAAGAATGTGCTGCTCATCTAATCAAGGATTCTCATGAGAACATAAAAAAAAGGAATTGATTCGTTTTTTTTAAGTGATATACATCTTGATTCAGGTAATAAGACTATTTAGCTTGTATAAATTGACATGCCAAAAGTCTTGCAAAAGCAATATGTAAAGATTAGTAAGTGGCATCACTTTGGCTTGACATCATGACAAATGCCCAAACCTATATAAGTTGTGTTCTGACATCTGGTGAGCAATTGAATTCTCAGCTGGATAATGAACCATTGCATTGTGCTCAAGCTACCATATTCACTAGGCATTGATTATTTATGGGGTGTGGTGGAGAGGTCTATTTGTAGGTGTGATCTAGCATCTACAAATGCTAGAAGCCATGGACAGCTATCAAAATGGTATTACTCAACATATCAACAAAGAACTTCTAACTAGTAGAATCAATGTCACATGAAGTTGCTGCTCTTTGACTGGAGTGTGGTCAACACGTGTCACCTATCCCATAACAACCAAATGACTGAACTTCTTAGTTTATTGTCTAACTCTTGTTATTGTTGCTGATACCTTTTTATCAGGATGTGGTAGAACTCTATGAAGGATAAAGATCAAGTGTTGGCCTTCAAAACAGTTCCTAGCTCACTATCACTTTAACCAGTCAGAACTCAACAAATGGTTTTATTGTTTATGACTATTCATTTGTTATGGAACAAATTTCATGGCAAACATTGATTTTTACTAGCCATGAATTGATACTATTAACTCCAGAGATATTTCAATTCTACCAACTTGAGCATTCAATATAAAGAATGTGCCAAATCATCAGGTGCTTTTGATAGGTTTTTTTTTTTTTATAAATAGCATGAAATTTTTAATAAAAGTTTAGATTTTAATATCTTCAGAAACATTTGTAGTTTCTGAAAAGTTCATAACTGCTTCCATGCTGTTCAGAAAGATCATTTAGTTGCCAGGAATTGCAATATTTCTGCAGATGTTTGATCATATAAAGCTGATAAAATCATAGTTATACTATAGAATGATTAAAAAAAAAAAAAGTGAAATCTACAATCTCCTTCACTTGTTTCCATTTCAAAGAAAAATTTAGATAAAATGTCAGCCAAAAGATATTTAAAATGCAAGAGATCAAAAAAATTAGATCAATCCTGTATTTTACAAATCAATACAGCAAAAGGAGTTTAGTGAATATAACAAGTTGCTACTAAAATCAGAATCTGATGTGATCTGATGTATTTTCTATAAAAATTAAACATTTTAATCAGCTTTCATTAAAGTGTTGCCTGTTAAAGTTCAGCTCAACTAATTAACGTCTGTTTTGATCTGACAACTGACTGAACTCATAACAAAATCTTCTGCCTTGGATAGCAGCTGCAATTAAGTTTGGGATTTCCAGTGATTGTCCATTAATATTGCCACTTGAAAATTCATCACAAATGTAAAATATAAAGTCAGTGAAATAGAAGACTTCCATCAAATGCAATTTACCAAAATCAGAAAACTGATGAAAGGCATAACAATTAAGCTTAAAAAATTTATTTGATATACATTGTCAGTTGGTTAAATTTATATAAAATAAGATAAACAGTATTTTTCAATTTCTTAGGTAATGCAAATTCATGACTGTGTTGTATTCATTTCTGGCAGAATAAAATGTCTTTTTAAAGCATCAGAAGCTACGTTTAAAAAGATAATACTGGAGCAAAAGCCACTGTAACTTGTTTGGGTTTCATTTTCCACAAAAGATTACATATTTGTGCATGACTAATTTCACAATATTTTTGAAATTTTCAAAGTTATGGATGTATACATGAATTTTCAAAGATTGTATCAGACACTTTTATTTTTTTTGTAAGATTTAAACAAACATTACAAAAACTGGACAATTTTTAAAAAATAATCCATTAGATTTTATGCTTGCATTTTCTGTTAATGAAACCTTATTATTTAAGAATTCATCTTATAGCAATATTAAATTACATAGTGACTTAATATTAATTTCCTGTTTTAGCATGTCACTCAGACTTAAAATTGTAAACAGATAAAATTGTTTTTTTGTTTTATTTTTATAGAAAAGAGTATAGATATAAAATCCTTTACATTTTGAATTACTGAGATACATTCTCTAATATTTTAGTTTAAGTAACACTTATTTTACTTTCGTGCTGTAATACAGATAAACTATTATTTTCATAAGTGTCATTTAAAAATGTAGTTAAAATCTCAAATTGTCCTAAATCATTTTTTTCAAAAGAGTAAAATGTGCTGTTTAAATCATTCTCTACTACATTTACTGCCAAAGAATCATTTTCAAAAGAAAAAGATAATAAATCTTGATCACTTACATTTTTTGACACTAGTTTGGAATTACTTGATGTTGAAATATTAAATAAAATCTTTTCTTCATTAAAAGATTCATTAGAGTAATCAGAAATTAACATGTCAATGAAGCTCTTAGTAGATTTTACATTTTTATCAAGCATTAAATTATCAGGAATACTTTTAAAGTTACCTTTCACAGGGATATATGTTACTTTATCTTCTTTGAAATCATTTTTACTAATAAGGAGGCTGCTCTGGTTACATGGAACAATATCATTACTGATAGAATTCAAATCTTTTTCAAATGAAATTTCATTTATATTTACTGAATCATTATTCTTCAGAGAAATATCATTGGGAAATAACATTCTATCCATTTTATAATCAATTTTAGTAGCCTGTAAAATGAAACTATCTGTAGAAAAGTTTTCCTTCAATTTGTTAGAAACATTTGTGCTTTGAGAAAAAACAGATTCTGGATCATGTGTTTTATGATCTGCTTTTGGAGTAGACTGATTTGAAATGCTAAAGAAGTTTGATATTTGTTTGCTTCTAAGCTTTATATCACTGGAAGGAGAAAAATTTTTACCTCTGGAAATTACACTTTCAGATTTATTTTCTGCAAGCAAGTACTGACATTGCAGTTTATTAAAAACAGGAGAAAATAAATTTTCATCATTTTCATCAATTGTCTTATGGCACAAATGTGGTGAAATCTTTACATATCTTTCATTGTTTATGGAATAAAAAAATTCTTTTTGTTGCTTTCTTTGAGAAGTAAAATATTTATCATCAGAGCTAGGAGAGTTAAAACTACAGTTTAAAAAATCTGGTTTTAACTCTACTGGCAACATTCCATCATTTTTTAATTTTATTGGATTTCCTGCTTGTTGACTAATAGAAGAAACTGGTTGACAAGAAAGGGTGAATTTTGTGCCTTTTTTCTGCATTACAATGGGATCTTTATGACAATCTGGATCAGCATGAATGAATTCCATTCTACATGATTTTGTCTTATTGAGCTTTGAAGGAACTAGACTAAGTTTTTCCAAGTCCAATAAAAGGTTGTCAATTGGCTTCGTATTTTTCTTTTGGCCCAATATGTTTTTCTTTCTGGATTCTACAAAAAAAAAAAAAAAAAAATTCTAAAATAAAATGACAAGTTTTTTCAAATTCTGCTACTAAATCAGTGGAATTAGAAAAGTAACAAAAATGTTATATATTAATTGGAATCTCAATATTTAGCATAAAGAGAAGAGAATGCTTCATTTTAGATAGCAACTTAGATTAATCATAATTCTAATTCCCTGTCATAATGCTGCAAAAAGTAGTTTTAAATATGTGAGTAATGTTGGATGAGAATCCAATGAAATCGTAAATTGTCTTATATAGATAATATGAAAAAACTACCTTGACATATTTGCCAAGGAATTGCCATTCAGAAAAAAAAATTCCAGAATGAACTAAACATGAGTAAGCAGCTGAATTTGTTTTCATTTTAACTGCATCAATTAGATTTTAACTCATTTCACTTTGGCATTTATTTTACATATCCCACATTTTTTCAGTACAAATTCAGTAAGAATAGGGAATAAACTGAAATAGTATGTGTCATATATTAATCATGGGGGATTCATAGATTATAGTACTTTGCAAAGACAACGATGTATTGAAAGTGTCATGATTAATACAAGACTGTTATTTCAGTTTATCTCCTGTTCTTAGTTGTTTTTTTTTTCAATATTAATTTACTGAATTGCAATTAGCAATTTCTAGAATGATACATTTAAAAAAAAAATTCAAGCAATCAGTTGCTTAACATGAATCCCATTTTGTCTTGCTGATGTAGATTTTATTCTTGTGAAATTAAATTCTTTTCCCAATGATGCCAGTTTATTTGCAAAATCTATCGAAGTAGAAAGTATTCAAATTACTTTACATATTTATGTTTTAAATAATTTACTTTTGATTTTAAAAACTTACATATGTTGATCAAATAATCTTTAGAGAAAGTATGAAAGTTTGTAAGTAATCTAATGTTATGAATTATTTTAAGTGACATCATCTTCAAATATGAGTAAAAATAGTTTTTGTTACCTCTTATTAAACACATAAATATAACATTCATTTAATATTGGTTTAACAAGAATTTGCCTTACACTCCTGTATTAAAGGCTGTTAAAGTATAAAGTATTAAATTTATCAAATAATTGTAGGAGAACCTTACTGATATTTATTGTTTTAAAATAGGGTAAAATAAAGTAAATTGTTAAAATTTAAAAAACAATGCAGATATTTTTCTAGGAAATACAAACTTCCTTCATTTTTATGATTTATAATAAATTTGTGGAGAAAAACAAGCCTTTATTTGAACCTGATAATTGTTTTAAATGGAAACATTATTAAAAGCTTTAGAAAAACAATATTATATATTATAATAAAACCTTGCAAATTCATTAAAATGACATTTTTGAACATCATTACTCTGGTAATGAAACACAAGATAATCTTTTCTTTTTGTTTTTATGTAAAATGATGCATACTATGTCTTTTTTAAAGTAACTTTAATAGAAATTAAAATGGTCTTTAAAATAAGGTCAGCTATTTACCATTTTTTATATCTAAGATGGAGCAGTAAGATAGCAGCAGCAATTCGCAGACAAAAATTTCTTATACAAATGATAAACTTCTGCTCCTTTGGAAATGTGAAATAATCTAATATGGTTGTCACAATATCTCAGGAAATGGAAGAAATCTCAAAATTTATCTAAATTTTAAGATAAAATTTTCATATCTTAAGAACATTATCATTATTATAACTATTATTATCAAAAAATTTACATTTAAACTGTTTTGATGAAAGTTTTGTCTTGGGGGAATCAAGTAAAATTTATATTAAGTTTAAGCAGGTCTCCCCAGTGTTGCCTATTATATCAAAACAACATCAGGTAAAGTAAAAATTCATGATGAACAATGTTGTTAATGATAGTATAATAATTTTTCTTTTTAATCTTTTCACCCTAAGAAAAATGATAATGCCACTAAGATGCAATGGGTTACTGGGAGGGAAAGAGAAATGAGAAGAAAAGACAATAAAAGAATAGGAGATAGCAATTGACATTACATTTAAATTTTTGAAGAATGTAGGTGGTAAGGAAACAAGAAACTGGGAGAGAGTTCCACTGGTGAGAAAATAAACTATTAGAATAGAATTTATGGTTACATCTTTTTATTTCAACAGTAAAATGATGAAACCTATTTGCCAACCTGCACTTAAACTTATACAGTTGAGATAACAAGGAGGAGAGCTCATTAGAACAATTGCCATGAAAATATTTAAAAAAAGACAGAGGGAAGCCATGCCAGAGCAGTGAGAAAGTGACTGAAGTGAAGGTACCAATAACATTACAGACCTTTGGATTTTGTTAAAAATCTCGAGATATAGCAACAATATTCAATGTATGGACAAATGGTAGATGTGGATTTTGGTGAGAAAAATTGTCTTGTATGACACAACGAATCAAATTTTCTAGCAGCAGATTTAGCAAATGATTTAATATAATCACTCTACTTTATATCAGTGGAAAACATGAAACCAAAAAGATGCAATGAGTTAACCTCCTGTATGTTAGCACTGGCCATGCTGATAGACGTATGAACCGGTTGCTCCAGTCCACAAGTAAAAATAAAGAAAGAAACAAAGCTCTTTTAAAATTGCAGATATGTGTTTTTGTTTTTATTGTTGTGCTATTTTTTTACAAGGATGAATTAAGCTTTCGATCAACTTCGTTTATCTCTTCCCTAGATGCTGCTGGTCTCTCGCCCCTTGCCACCAATGGTAGGTTCCTCGGGTGGTCTAGCCACTCATCTCTCATTCCCAGGGCTTAATTCCACTCCTCAGCATTCGGGGACAGGTGCTTTCTTTGTCTCACTCTAAGCATGAGAAAGCACCCCCACCACGAAACACGCTTCTGAAAACATCAGTATGATGCACCTTCCAAATGGTCAAATTCTCAGTCTGGAGCTTAAATTCGCTCTCTTTTGTCCATTTCCACCTGGTGACACCAATGTAGATCACCTCATTGAAAACATCACTTTCAGGATTTTAAAATTGAATAAAATAAATTAATCTTTTCCATTAAGTGCCAAGAGGTTCATATTCACAATTTGACCAACCAGATCAGTGGACACTAAGATTGGTCAGCAGGTGTATTATAGAGTCACATAAAATCTCTTCTTTGTCTTGTCACATGTTTGATCTAAGTGTCGATATCCATGCTAATTGCCTGACTTACTTGGGATCATTAAAGAAAGAAGAAACAGAGATACAAAGAAAGGAGGAAAGGTGAAATTAGATTCCTCTCAGGGTCATCAACACACCCAAAAGTGCTTTTAGGTTTAACAGCTGGGTACTTCTTCACACATTAGTACCAAGACAATATCCGGTCTGTATTCGAACCGCCTTGTTAAAATTATAACTGAACACCATGGGAATGATCAGATTTATTCAATGGGATAATAAAGAAAATAAAAAATAGATATTTCAACAAGTCCTTCCTCGTTTTATAAAAAAAACATTTAGTTTTTATTTTAGTATGTTTGAGTCAAAAATTTAATGCTGATGAATAAATAGAGATTTCAAAAGTTAACCATTGATTGAAGGTTATTTTCAAGAGCAGCTGCCACTTACTTTGTTGGACCTATTGGATTTGATACTAAGACAGAAGTAAATAGCATA
Organism: Ascarosepion bandense; assembly: GCA_037127315.1. Classification (NCBI taxonomy): domain Eukaryota; kingdom Metazoa; phylum Mollusca; class Cephalopoda; order Sepiida; family Sepiidae; genus Ascarosepion; species Ascarosepion bandense. The sequence goes on along the minus strand of JBBBDQ010000625.1, from coordinate 4,046,531 downwards.
AATACCTAATTAGGAAGTGATGACATCAGGAAGGTCATTGATGAAGATAAGTTGGTTTAAGAGTGATTGGATTAAGTCAAATATTCAACCTGACAACATAGTCCTTGAGCTTGTGAAGAAGAGAAATATGCAAAACCCTGTCAAATGCCTTTGAGATATCTAAGCCTCACTGTTTTTATTTAAAGCCTGATAGATAAATTCAGTAATAACCATTAACACATCTCATATTTTAATTTACAAATATCTTCAATAGAAATAAATTGCTTGTATAAAAGCTTCCTTGGAATATGTTGAATCAGAATATATATATGGTTTTAAGGATTTAAATATTGTCGTTTTAGTGTTTACGCTGGACAGCCATACAGACGATACCCTTTAGAATAGATAATACCAGAGGAAAAATAATTAAAAATTAGTAAATATTTTAAATAAAACTATAAAAGTCAATTATTGTAGTGAGGTCCATAATAGTCCATATTTTCAGTTTAATGTGAAGATGAAGAATTTTGTGTGTGTGTCGGGGGAGGGGAGGGGTCAATGATGCCAACATTTATGTGAAATGCAGTAAACAAAAGGAAAATAACTGTTTATAAGAAAGTTACCCTTATTTCCAGAAATATGGCTTTGAGAAAATCTTTCAACAATATGTGGATAACATTTTCTAAAGATTTCTTGTTCCTCAATAGATATATAGTTCTCATCACTCTCATCTGTTGTATCTGTTGAAAAATGACAAGAAAAAACAACAAAATAGTTAATGTAAATCTGTATTTTGTAATTGAAAATTTCACACAAGCTGATATAAATAACATAAACTGAAATCTGTAAGAATTTCAAAATAGGACTAAAACAGCTTATCAAGTGATTATGTTGTCAGATTTTTGAGAAACCTTAAAAAGTATACACTTCTTCATTTTCAGCTGAGAACTGCTAAGAAGAAGAATGCTAAAAATATCACAGTATCTGAGCCATATTATTTTTAGAGATGTCAATTATCAATTTAAAAAGCAAGAAAAACTACTAATATTTAAACAAACTCTCATATATAGAAGTGTCAAAAGATGAGCTTGCTGTGTAGAGAATGTGTAGTATTCATATCCAAGAGTTTTGCAGTAGATCTGTTGATAAGTGGGAAATTGACCACCTTGTACTAGCTTAATAAGCTCAGGGTACTGAATCAGTCATGAACTGTGATGTTATATTTAGGTAACAAAAAGTGTTATCTATAAACAGTCCAGCAAAAGTGCTTGTAAGATCATTGTCGATGTCTTAACTATTGCTTTCAATCTGATCTAATTTGACTTTATAGTGAGTATATTTTAGGTCCTGTTCTTCCTCAAAATAAGGAAAAATGATATTTTGAAGTCTGAAGAGTAGATTAAGAAGCATCATATCCATAATACAAAACCAAAAGCCACTCTGAGATCTGAGTGGGGTTTAGACAAGATTAAGAGTTGTATAACATAAATAAAGTAATAGTACTGGCTGGCATATAGAAAAACATCTATCAGTAAGGAATCTCAAGCAACCTCCATGGTATATCAAAATAATAAATGTCAAAAGTTAAGACTGTTTTCGAAACATATTTATAACATAGGTCTTGTCTAAAACTAATTTCAACATATTTTGTGACTTGCTAGTAAACTGTTGGTGTGTGTGATTAGCTTTATCATCAATTGGATGCATGAAACAAGTTGCCAACTGTAATGTAGCTGGAGTGCAGAATTCTGGATAGTCATATATTTACAATATATCTTTTGTACTAGCATTACTTGGCCAATATAAAACCAATGATGGGGAGCATATTTTTACAGAAAAAAAATCATAAAATATTTTGTACAGATTGTCAGAGAACATTGCAAACTATTTTAATAAAAAAGAATTATCATCTTTTATCTTCTGTAATTTTGAGAAGAATCATTTTCATGTCAACATTTATTTTGCTGATTGAACTCATTCTATATTTTGTTATTACTTTAGGTGATCTTTTCTTAGAAGAACAACAGTAAATATACTGACTAAATCAGTGTAGCAAATATGAAATTAAAACTAACTTTTCTCTTCTTCACTTTTACTAAAAATTCACAATTCATGTGAAATAAAATTTTATTTTATTTTTTATTTAAAAAAAAAAGAAGCTATTTTAAGAATTTTAATAAAATCCAAACATATAAAACTGTATTTATGCATTTTCATTTTCATTGAGAATTGATAGCAAAAGAATTAAACACCATTTTTTTATTAGTGTGTTTATTTACAAGAATAATTTTATATTTACAAGTTTATAAAAATATGTGAACCAAGTGCAATACAATATCTATCATTTCACATATAATGAATAATAAAAAGAATTTTTATTGATAAAAATTTATTTATAAAAATTCCTGAACAAAAGAACAAGAAAATTTGAATAAATACATAACTATGAATAACTTTAGTTATAAATTTTGAAAAAGATGCATTTTCTGGTAATTTCTTTTATTTGTTCTTGTCACATAAATTCACTAACTAATTGCTTGCATCTGAATCAATATTTTTCCTCAAGAAAACAAAAATGTTAAACACTATTTAGTCTGTTTATTTACAAGAATATTTAATACTTTGCTCAATTTTCTTTTTTTAAATTTTATTTCCATATCATTAACAAAACTTGTACTAATTAGGTGACCTTTACACTTAATCTAATAAATATCTATTTCAATTTTAAGAGCATACTCTAAGATAGTACCAGTAAAAGTGTATGGTTTGAGAAAAACTACAAAATCATAAAACAATAGAAGGTTAAAAAGTAAGTAAAAGAACAAAAATTTGATTTACCTGAAGGTTTCCATTTTATTTCAAAGCAGGAAATACCTTGTTTGATACGTGTCCTTACAATTCTAAAAAATGAAAGATATTTTTTGTCATATCAAAATATTTATATCATAATAAGCATATTTCTCTCTTATCATTGGCTATGATAACACTTATGATGGTGGAACTGATTTCTCAGAATTCAGTTCCACCCTTTTAATTTTCTTTTATAAGCAGCATTACATCCTTTAAGTCTATGAAAGTTATAACTCTACTGTCCGCTTAGATTTTTGACTTTCTCCCCACTCTCACATTATGCATTTCATAAATCATTATCCTTATATCAATCCAAAATGAAATTTCTATAGATTTATAACTACATACCATAAAATTGTTTACAAAGTTGAACATAAAATCTACCATATACTTTTTATACTGCCAAAAGTTTTTCTTCATTGCAATCTTTTATACTTTTTGATCCACTTTCTTCTATTTAGAATCAATACCCATGCTGTCAGTTTTTTATCAATTCTTCTCTAAACCATCAATGACAACATATTCTTGTATAATAACTCAAACACTAAAATCATTAAATAGAACAGTGTTAAATCTTGAAGCAATATTGCTCTCATATGTTTCTAAAGTAAATTGTATAAACTATTCATTTTTTAACAAGTTATTTCACCAGTTTCTCTGACATCAAATTCTAAGGCACATATTTCAAAACATCTTGATTAGTGAACTAACAATTAGTGAACAAACAATCTTCTTCAACTGTTTTCTATTAGCAGCTTCTTGGAAATTCTTTTCTGTTGAAATTGAACAGTGGAACATAATTTTAAAAAAAATTAACACCATAATTCTTATTTTGATAATTTTCATGTACAGATTTTTATCCAAAATTACTTCATTGGTTTAGCGCAGTTATAACTGGTGACAACAAAGAAAAAGACATTTTCCTCAAAACTCATTCAAATCAATGAAAAATAACAAAGTAATCATTTATGCAAATTTGGAATTCCAGTAAAGAATGAATTCAATATTTGTTTTAAAAGATTGCTAGTCAATAAACAAAGAGAGAATTTGAAAATATTAAATAAAAAGGAGATACTGACAACTTAATTTCAAACAAGCCATATGGACAACACATACTAACACTAATCATGAATGTTTTTCTTCTTTTTTTGATCTATCACATACATATATATAATTTTTCTCTCTTTTCTTTTGTGAACTATGTTTTTTATAAAAATACATACATATATAAAATTCCTTCATGTGTTGAAATTCATTTCTTTTGAAAAGGATGAATGATTCTTTTGAAACTTCTCGCTTAACATATAACAAGTCCTCTAAAAGCTTAGTGATCAAAAGCAACCTCTTAAAATGCAAATTTTAGCCCCTCTTTACTACAATCTTTTTTTTACATTTTATTCCTTGAAAATATATCTTTCAAAGTAGTTTTAGTTTAATAAAAAGTTTGAAACACAAACATTTAATTGAATTGATTGGACCCTCTGTGTTTAGTAATCTACAGATGATGAAATGGTTGTTAAAATTTCCTAGAAGTGATCAATAAATTGTTTTAAGGATCTTTATCAATTTTATTGTACATCACAAATATGTGACTGATAAAAAAATAAATTGTAGGCTTTTGAAAATCATACAAGCCAGGCCACTGATCCACTCATAAAAAATAGGGAAAGATCTTTTTTGAGAAATAAATTTTGTACATTAGCATTCTTTAGAACTTTCTTTGGCCATGATCGCTGTCAAAATCAATTTCTTACTTACATTCTGTATAATAATGAAAAAAAAAAAATTGTGAAAATTCCAGTGATCTATTCTTTCTTCTTCAAAACATTACTTTTCAACAATTAACTGATAAAGCAAAAAAGTTTTAAACATAATCAGTTTAATAATAATAGTAATATAAACATTTAAATACTTACTCTTCTGGTATAATATATTCCTCATGGGGCCTGGAAGGGATGACACCTACAATCTCTAGCATTGTCCATTTAGTTACAAGAGGAATAATTTTTTTCAAGGCATACTCTTGAGTCCACTCTAATTTTTTAGCTGTAATTTCCTAAGTAGATAATAAATGTAAAAACAAAATGTATAAAAAAAATTAAATAGCTGTTATTAATATTTATTTGCCAATGACACCAAAATGATGTTAAAGGCAACAAATATAGAGAGAATGAGTTGGCAATAAGAATTATTTCTAGCTTGCTTGATCTTGCTATAGAAATGTAACATTTTATGTATTAAACAAAAGAATATTCTTTTAGTTAAAATATATACTATTAACAGCTGTTTGACAATGTGATACTACATATTTTATTTTTGTAGAATTCAAATTTTTTATACTATTATGATGAAATATTTCTGCCCATCACTGCACAACCTGTGATGACATCCAAGGTCAACTGTATACATATACACCAAGCTTGCTATGTTCCATAGGATTGTTTCAATATTACGGATGTGATTAATGTCAACAAAGAATAATGACAAATGATTTTCAAGACATTGGTTGGGAATTAGCAAAAAATATGATTTCTCTCTTAATTGGCAAAATCTTCATTCTACTTCAAGAAAGCAAACTTCTGATAACTCCATAACTTCCAGTCACATAAAAAGGATCATACAAGCTCACTGTTTGCTTGTTTCACTGACTGACTCATTATGTGAATACTGGCTAGAGGATCCACCACCCCTTTTCATCCATCAGAAAGGAAAACCACCTAGACAGATTTTGGGTGGTCAGGTTTTTAAAGGACCCATCTTCTATGGCTATCCAAAACCACTAACAAAATTTTATGTTTGTCAATTGAAAGGTGGGCTGGAGACAAGATTTCTAGGAAACCTTGGTCATTAAATTAACTTAAAAGAAAAAAAGAATCTATTCATCTCCTAAGGAGAAATCATATTGCTACAATATTAATTTTTCAAATGGAAATGATTCATGGATTTGAAAATGCAAATAAATTCAGTGAAAAATGTCAAGTGAGTATTTTAAATGTAATAAAATTTCATGCTCCAATTCCATTAATTTCTGAACAAGGATTTGTGAAGTATTTACTTGAGTGCCATCTAATTGAGTTTTATCATACAGAACAATTAGTTCATATCTGTTGACCAGTGTTGATTGTATTGATCTAAACTTTTATGCAGTCAATTTCTTGAAAGTTGGAGTTTAGCTCTTTTGCTTACTACTGTACAGTAAACAGTTTCTTATTTTGGTACAGTGGTTGTTTTAGACAACACATGAAGACTTGCTGCAATCTAAATATTTTTCACATTGTTTAACCTCCATTTATCACAAGAATTTCAAGAATTGGTGTCAGTATTGTTGGTTGAAACCTCTTTAAAGTAATACAATTTCATATGTTTTGTCAATTCATAGAGAATCCATTTGGCCACTTCAAATTCCACAACACAGCTAATTGACAATACAAAAGAATACCTAGATTTAAAATCTCAAATGACTGAACATGCAGCAATTGAAATTCATCTTGGTGATATTAAATTACAACCTAATATTTTTAAATATAAACACTGCAGAAAAAAGCATGATTGTCTCAACTTATTGGTGCCTTCAGTTAATGGAATGCTTGCAAAACTGATTTAACATCTTGGAAAAAGTATGAACCTCAATGTCTCCTATTCAAGCAATGCATATATGTACAAGACAGAAAAATCCATGTACAAAAGGGAAAAATATGCATACATTGCTGAAAGTACAATTGTTTACTTTTATCACTTTACCAGTCTTGATTTTACTACTGGTAAATGCCAAGACAGAAAAAAGGCAAGTGAAAATGAAATCTTTACTGGTATTTGATACTAGGCTTAATATAAATTGTTAAAGCCTAAACTTAGCCTTTATTCCTTTCAGTAAAACCACTGCAATTTCTTGATTAAAGCCTACTTGAAATTACTTATATTTCAACTGAAATTATAATGTGCCTTTAAATATTTACAATTGGTAAAATGCAAATATTAACCATAAAATCATGCATCCTCCACAAAATTTTCTTAGTTGTTATTATTTTTATAAAAGAGAGTGTTTTCTATACAGAAACATAATCTAACCATATGCTGTTTTGAAGTTTAGTAAGTTTACAATTTCCAAACTATATAAGAGGCAAGTAGAATAGAATGTAAGTTATGATAAAATTATGCCACTGAAAAACATTCTTTCTTATGGGCCATTTTTACTTCTATTAGACTTTTTTAAAAAAAGCTTTTGTAAAAATGCATGAAGCTGATAAAGAGAACATTACAGTTGTTACTACAAAAGAGCTGAAAACTTCTCAACCCAAACAACTTCTCAAAATCTAACAATGATCAGATATCGGAATTTTTTAATTTTTTTCTTTTTAGTAACCATTCATAATTGCAGCTTAGCTTATCAATACTGGCATTTAAACAAATTGAAACATTTTGGCAGTTCACATTTTTAGCAAATAAGGTAAATCTGATTCAAGAAATCAAGTTATTTTGGAATGAAGAAGCACCAAACACCAAAGAAAGTCTGTTAATTTTAGAAAGTAAACTGGGAGAAGTAAATATAGATAGATACATTCCAATAAAAATTATACAGTAATTTTTATCATTATCAAAGAATCTTTTTGTTTATTTAAAAATACAATACTACACATACACAGCAACAGAGGAAAAGATTTTACAAGAATAAGGTAAGTGCTCAAAGTATCACTTGCAGTTTTTGGAAAGGGAATGCTAAGCTTTGGGGAATAATATATTTTTGAAGATTATGTACCTGAAGTTGAACACTATTGTCAATATCCTTTCAATGCTGGCCCCTGATTTTGATAGATGTTGTTATTCTCCAAATGAAATATACTGTACAGCATCCAGGAGAGCATATCAAATAGCAATTTTACTGTGAGATTGTCATCCACCAATGTAAACTGTTATACTCTGTTTTAGTTAGGGAAAAGAATTTTCTGATCACTTTGTCTAGATTGTAGGACTGTGTACTTTTGATGGAAGAGTGTATAACAAATAATAAACAAAATTACCATACAAATAAAATTGTCAGCCTGAAATAAAAAAAATTAAAAATCTCAGCTAACTATCTACAGAAAGAATAATTCAAGTCCAGCAATATATCACCAAAGTTTTACGTTTAGACAAGTGACCTGCAGATATTATGCTCAGATTGGCATAATGGAGTCCAGTATCAGAACAATATGTATTTCTTATGTAAAGAATCAATGACTTGGCTTTATTTTGCACAGTGCTTCGGTTTGGAATCCTGATGGCTGATATCAGTATCCATACTGCAATAACACTTTAGTTATTTAGTGTGGGATAACAAGCATCATGACTAACAATACTATATATATATTGCTGCTTTCTCATATGAACTCAGAAAATATTTTTTAGTTAAAAGGTTAAATTGATTATTGTCATGTTTATTGCTATGTTCTCTTTTAATAAAGCCTAATAAATAAACCCAGGTTCTATTCCAATAGGCAAAAAGTTACAATCTTCTCTTTTATAGATTCTATATTCAAGAAGTTCATTGACAATTCACCAAATATGTTAGAACTTTGATACAACTAAATGTTCATATAAACTTTACATAAACCATAAAATCTAATAAATTACCTTGGCAAGACTCTTATGCTAGATTTGTTGTACTGGTTAGAATTGTGACTTATATCCTATTATCTAATTTATTTTTAGCTATTACTTTTATCTGTTTGTTTTTATTTCACAGCATAACACTTCTGTATTTTCTATAAAAAAGAATAAAATAAAAAGCAAGCAACTTTTATATGACAGATTTTAATGCTTTGTGTTTTTTGCAAAAATTACAAGATAATGTAATTTCACAATTAATCATAAAAACTACCATTTTTTTAGCATTAAGTACTTTTAGCACGATAATTCCTTTGTTATAAATTCTTTTCACAGAATGTCTAAGTATTTCATTTGCAAAGATTATAGTTTAAACTTGGTGTTACATTTCTTACATTTTACCATAATTTATGACAGTCCTTTTTCAGGACTGTCATAAATTATGCAAAAGCATTATTACAAAAGCACACAAATGTTTATTTCTGTTACTGCATATATACATAAAAACAACTGGAAATAGACAGTTGCCCAAGTACAATTTTCTTTTCATCAGTATAACTAGACATAAATAATGTGTTAAAGATAAATAGTCTATGTCCACATTGGTTGACATTTTCATGTTGCCATTGCCAGATATAGACAAGTCCACACACAAACATGGATTACTGGATACACTGACATGCATACAAATATAATCATATGCTAACTTTCATATCATCATGTCAGAAGTAAACAATATCATTGAACAAGTAAGCTAGTAATAAATCAACTGATGCAATATACATTATAGAACAAATTCTTTTTGCATATTATACAGTTACTACTTTAGTTAAAATAAAGGAAAAACTTCAAAATAAACTCATATCATCCAGTTTCATAGAGGTCAATTTAAAAAAAATAATCTGTAGGCATGCAAATTTTGTGTAAATATCTCTTCAGTTTTGCTATCTCATCTTTTGAAATTTTGCAAACTTGGCAAAAACAGCAGACTGGAACAAAGAAAAAAATGACTTGAATTTCTTAAAAATAAAAGATCAAACATCAAATCCAATATATTTGTTAAATCTTGGAATAATAATAATAATGTAAAAGTATTTACACTATTATAAAAACTGAAAACTGTAATTATTAGCATGGAACATTGTATTCAAATGCTCACCTGAAATTTTTTAATATTGGGTTGTTTCCAGTGCAAATCCTTTGTAGGTAATTTATCTTTTGGAACGAGAAATTCTTTGATGATCTGTAAGAAAATATTTAGTTAACTGACATTTTGCTTACAATTTAAAAACATATAAGAATTTAATTTATTATTATTTTTAAAATGTTACCATTGTTTAATCATCTAGGTTGTTTTTTTAATGTACATTCTTTTGAGAGAAGTGTATTTTTGTGTAAGATGGACAGTTTGTGTGAAATTTGTTACAAATGTATATCTTTTTTTTGCTCAGTGGTTTAAAACCTGCCAAAACTTTTGAATGATCCATTTCCAGTTTTGACAGCAATGAAAGTGTAACTAATTTTTGTGACCTGACAGCAAAAGCAGTGAGCAACAAACATATGATCAACATCAAAGGCAGAAAACACAAACAGTAACTGACAAAAGTCTGATTGACATCAAAGGCAACCGGCTTGAAGGCAATAGCCGGGGAAGATGATTGACAGATGTGCCTGACCATAGATGACATAATTAAGTGAAAACTCAAGAAGGCAAAAATGCATGAAAATTTTTTTTTGGGCTAAAATCAGAACACTGAGAAAATGCCAGGAGAACACAGAGAAGAGAAGATAACTCCTGCTAGTCAATGACTCCCAACAACTCCTTTGTATGCACATGATTCTCTCTGATTACATCCTCCTCCACACAACTGTCATGATGAAGAATAAAATATAAGTTTATATTTATATATATATATATATATATATGTATGTATTCTGTGTTTGTTGTCATTAATGTCAAGATAATCATCATTGTTGGAGAATCAGGCATTATACTTCAAAAGAAAACATTTTTTAACAGAAAAGGAAGAAGGTAGGTCAACATTAAAGGTATTGACATCAAGGGAACATCAAGAAGGCTCTGTTACCAGCCAGCCAGCCAGAGAGAGACAAGAGAAATTTGAAGTTCCAGTGAATATTCTCGTGAGATTGGGCAGGATTAAATATTAAAGGATTTCTGATAAATATTTTTAAGAATAAACTGTGTAAAAAGGGACTTCTTTAAATAAAAATTGATGTGTGCCAGAGATTCCTGAGGCAATTTTCATTTTTTTCTCAAAGGTGGTGATACCTTCATTTTTTTACTGTCTTATTGCTTTCTTTTTTCGTCATTTTTAAAAATCCTTGTCTTCTACAGAGTTATAATTTTTTTCCCATTTTTCAATGGTGTTCCTTTATCATAAATTGTTATCCTGCCTTAATAGGTGCAAAAAGGAAATTTTTGTGCAAATTTTATTTGTACCTTTTTTCATAATTGTAAACTGTAAATAAATGTCTTATTCCTTTTAAAATTTTATACAGTAGTTGTCTTGTATTTTATAAGTTTGTGCTTATTATTGTGTTTTGCTATTTCTACTAAGTTTGGATTAGTAGGAAAAAAGTTTTATAAAATACATTTAAATCTATTGAACTAGAATGTCATCTTAATTTCAGTGTATATTTAAAATGTTGTTTCACATCAATTTTTGTTTTTGATGCAAATTCTACAATTTTATTGCTCTAAATAATCTTCTAATTTAATAATTTATTACGGATACTTCATGTTGAAACACCAGTTCCCATATGATCACTGAAGTTAAAGAACATTGAGCTTGGTTAGTATTTATATTTGGGAATACCAGGTGCTGAAAGTTTCAGTTCAGGTCAGACTATGTCTGCTACTGGTACTATGTAACCCACAGGTCTCGTCGTTGGTGACTAAACCAGCACCTCCACTTGGTGCAAGCTTGGTGAGGAGAGTGGTGTAGACAAATCTGCAGGACCAAAAAAAAAAAAAAAGACCTGTCAAAGGGTAGGAGAGCACCCATGAATCAAGAGCCACCTACACAAGCAACCAGCTATGGTTTAAATAGTCTTTGTCAACCCGCATTGCTAAGTGTGGCAAGTACAGCACATCTCCTGAAATGACAGACACAAAAACAGTGAACGTCATCCAGGGAGGGGTTCCTCAAACAAAGAGTGAAAAAAAACCAAACCCTGATCCAGATCCAGCTCTAGAATTAATCTTCTTACAAGAAATAGTTTACTATATATATATATATATTGATACATGGCAACATATTTCTTGTAAAAGCATATTGGGAAAAAAGTGGTTTTGTGGGAATATTTTAATTGGAAATATTAATTTTCAATTTTGATTGGGATTCAATATCTCTGAACTGTACCTACACACTGCATTTTATCATTTTAAAATAGGTACCTCGAAAAATTTTCTAAAAAAAATAGTATAGCATGATCCAAACTTGACAAAAACAAAGTTTAATCAAGATATTTGTTATTATGAAGAGGAAAGACCAAAGATTTTGTTTTTTTTGCCTCGGGAGGTGGGCTTAAGATTAGTATGGGACGTTTAGCATCTTTTTTACAGTAAAAGGGGACACTGTTTTGAAAATTCTTGCAGAAATGAAATCATTGTCAGATTTTAATGAAATAATCAGGAATTATTCACAAATAAATTAAATTATTTTTTAAATATTCTTTTTTTTAGAACATCTTGATAAAAATGAGTTTTTTTTTGTTTTTTTTTGTTTTTTTTTCCCACACCTGTTACCACCACTTACTTAATGTTATGAAATTTCAAGAAATTAAAATTCCAGGATATTTGTATTTATATAAGCAGGACTCTTTGGAGAATTTAAATCATGAATTTGTTTTTGTTAAACAGAAACTTCCTTTACCAAAAAAATGCAACATACTGACATTTAATTAGAAAAGCCTTTATAAATAAGATATATTAAGGACACTAAAGTTATTTTCAATGAAAAATCAATTTTTAGAATAATTTTAATTAGAAAAATTTATTAAGTTTTAAATCTTTTAAAATTATGTATAAATTTCAGCAGTTTTGATATTATTAAGTGAAAACTATATTTACTAATCATAAATGGAATATTTTAAAAATAATTGTGAATTTTCTGATGTGTATAGTCTATCATACTTACAATAAATAGCATATTTATTCACTAATAAAAAAATTTACAATTATTTTTAAAATATTCCATTTATGATTAGTAAATATAGTTTTCACTTAATAATAATATCAAAACTGCTGAAATTTATACATAATATATATGACTATAATAAATTTAAAACCAACATTTCTAAAATTCAATGAAACATTAGATTACAGAGAATATTTTCCTAAATTTTCAAGATTATTGAGTACTTAAAAATGAATAAAAAATGCTGCTCATGTCATTTTCTTCATGTTTTACAAATAAAGTCTCCATAGAACAATATTAGATCCATTATCACCTTGTCAAACACAGTAACATGGCTATCATCAGTTAAAAAAATCTAATCTGGTTAAAAAATACATTTCTGCAATATTTTAAACTTAAAGTAAATAATATTTGTTTAAAATCAGATTAATTATACTTTAAATTAGCTAATATTCCTCAAATAAAGTTTCAGAAAAGTATATTTTATTTTTGGAAGATTTTATAATGCAGAGAATAACATTGTGATGAAAGATGGCTAAAAAAGAGCAATAATCAGCTATTTAGCAAAAAAAAAAAAACCACATTAAAGTCTTTCCAGTTAATTTAAATTAGATTTTGAAAAACAGCAAAGTATTTTGCTTATAGGAATTATTAAATTTAATCTATCACCTTAAAATTAAAACAAAAATAAAGTCTAAGCTTTTTCATTTTTAAAAATTAACCTTAAACCTTAGGTATTATGTATTTTGTTGAGGTCCCTACTTTAAAATCACCTTTTTATCATAAGAGCCTTTTATCTAATTTATTATTTCTTATTTTCATGAATATAGGTACCCTCACAGCACCAAGCTACCTAAAAGAGGTGTAAATTTGTTATACAAAAAATACGCTGGATTTTAGATGAATATAAATATAAAGGACTCAATAAAAAAAAGATCCCACTCAGAGGTTACACTGAATGTCAGAAATTTTTTTTTTAAATCAATCGCAAAATATTTTAAGTTAATAATGAAATTATAGTACTTATATTATCAACACTGTTCTATTTATCCAAAATGAACAAAAATGAAATTTACCTCCTCATAGGGAAACTCTGACAGAGACAATGCTTTAGTTCTAACATTTGCTTCAACAGGAGTTAAAAAATCAAAAGACTTCATTGAGCGCCATTCTTGAAATCTACAAATAGAAATATATGAAAGGTATATTAAAAACAAGACAGAAAATATTTTTTCATTTTAATTTTTTGAAACAATTATAGATTTAATTTTTTTGTACCAGCATCACAAGTCACAAATTTCAAATTTCTGCTTAACTTCAATTCAAGCTGATTCAGCTAAATAAATTCCAAATGTGGATAACCCACAGTGGCATATGTGGAACTCTGAAAGGGTTCATTTCTAAACAAAATCAAAGGAGTCAAAGGGGTTAATGTCAATAATAGCAGAACATGGTGATTTGTCTGCTCTAATTGTTTTTCCTCTACAAAACTTTTTTGAAGCACAAAAAGTAAATGTGAGAAAAAAATGCGAAAATAAAATAATTCAACAAAATCAATCAAAATGCTGTGGGCACAACAGCCATACAAAAATCAGTTAAATCATTAATTTATGTTTTTGGCAAAGTCCAATCATACGATCAATAAGCTACTTTGAATTAAGGAAATAATTTAAATAATATCATGTCCCCATGACCCTGAAACAAAACATCAAATATAGCAGCTGGATTGACTTAAATCCAAGTTAACATAAATACTATATTGCTTTGATTTTACTTATTTCTCTAGCTTTCAACAAAAGTTAATGTAAATTATTTTACATCAATATTCAAAGAAATTTACTTCTTAAAGAGCAGAGTCAATTTAAGCTACTACTAGCTCAAAAATGTAAGCTTGATTGAATAGATGGACTCGGGATATAGTCACTAACTGGATAATTCACAGACGGGTAATTCATTCACTACGACAACTTTGAATGCCTGTTTGCACATTGACAAAATTACTATAAAATTATGTACCTCCATTCATTTCCTATAACTAACTTTTAAATTGAATTTTTAAAAATAAAAAAAGTTTTCTTGAAAAATTAAATTTACTATTTCCAGTAAGCAAAATACTTTGGTGTATTTCAAACAGAAATTATATTGATTGGAATCTAGTCATTTTTGAGTGATTGACACATTTTTAAACAAAAGTTCAATCTTAGTTTTAAAAATGTTGCAAAAATAAAATATACTTCTGTAACATGTTATTTTTAGAAAATTAGCAAATTTAATGTACCTCCATTCATTTCCTATAACTAACTTTTAAATTGAATTTTTTAAAATAAAAAAAGTTTTCTTGAAAAAATTAAATTTACTATTTCCAGTAAGCAAAATACTTTGGTGTATTTCAAACAGAAATTATATTGATTGGAATCTAGTCATTTTTGAGTGATTGACACATTTTTAAACAAAAGTTCAATCTTAGTTTTAAAAATGTTGCAAAAATAAAATATACTTCTGTAACATGTTATTTTTAGAAAATTAGCAAATTTAATGTTAATTTAAAAAAATGAAAAATTTTCATTATTAATTTTATATTAAATTATTAAAAATAATGTCCTTAATTTACATTATTTATTAAAGCAATTAAAAGCTTATATAATTGAATAATGTCATAGTTTTATTGCATTTTTTTTATTTTACTATAGGGAGCAAATTTTTAGAAAAAGGTCCAAATGGTTGAAAAAGAAAATAGATGATTTACATTCCCCAATGAGTTCTGTGTTTAATTAATAAAACCAATTTTGTCTACAAAATTTAATTTCTTAAAATTTCATGAATTTATGTAATGGGGGTGGGTAACAGATATAAAAATAAATATATATTTACCAAGATTTTTTAAAAATGATTTTATCCATTTGTTAATAAGTCCTGAAAGTTTTATTAAAATCTAATAATTATTTGATTTTTGCAAGAATTTCAAATTAATGCATTTTTCAACAAGTTATGTAATATAACATTTTCCATTGTAAACTCTTGTAATGATTTGGTTACCTGCTAATGAAAATCAAAACAAGAATTTTTATCAAAATTTCTTTTGAAATTTTGATAAAAATTTTGTTAGAAATGATTAAAAAAATGTTAAAGTTGTTAAAATACTTTGATCTTTCCTCTTCATAACATAAACATTTTGATGGAAAAAGATTGTTTATAAGTTTGTGTCCTTTTTAACAATTTAGTGGCACCTAAAAGAGAGATGTAAAAAAAAAAAAAAAAAGAAAAAAGTAAATTAATTTATTTTTCTTTGTTTTGAAATTTTTAACCATGACTTGGCTTTTAAAAGTAGGAGTAAAAGGATATTTTTGTTATCCTCACAGACAGTATTAGAGTTTTAGCTGATACTTGTGAATGATGACTGATGATTTTTGGGATTGGCATTCTATTGCTGTCTTCTGACTATTCACTAAAAAATTGCAGAAATATTTGATTTTTTTTCTAAAATTACTGACCAGTTCTTTCATTGGCCATAAATCACTGACTGCCTATATATCAAGTTGGGGAAATTATTCTAATTAACATCTTCCTTCAAATATGAAAATATAACTTAAGTCTCTTTCCCTCAATAACATGTCTGTTTCCATATATCTGGTTGTTTTATTTTGTTTGTTTTTCTTTTAAACTGGTTTCTGTATGAGTCCTCAAAAAGCTAAATGAAAAAGAAAACACAAAGGGAAAAGTGCTGAAGATTAAATCTTATCAAAATCAGAGACTGATCAGTTTCATAAATTTTTTAAGCTTTATAAAAGTAGGTGAGAAGGCAAACCAAACTTCTGAGGGGGCCTTGAACACTTCTACCCTCCCCCCACACAGAATCACCACTGATGACCTATGTTATCAATTTTTGTAAAATATTGATACATTTTATAACTTAAATTTTAATTGTATATATTTACTGAACTTGATATAATACATTTATATACTTGACTGATATCTTTCTATAATGTTATCATTCAAGCAGATGTGTATCTAAACTGATTTAAGAAATAATTTTGCACAAAATCAAAACCAATAAAATAAAATAAAATTTAACATTAAATTAGTTGCTACATTTGACAAATAAAACTATTTTGCTCTTGTGTAGGTTATTTAATTTTTCTAATCTTTCTTATAAAAGATACTGGAGAGTATAAGTCAAAGAAATAAAGATATTTTGAAATTAACTATCAAAAAGTAATTCTTCTTGAGCAGCTATATCATCTGTTCATTTTTGTCAGTTAATTTTAACACGTTTCTACTTTCAAGATATATTTAAGTTTTGTACTGTTAAGAAATTGTTTAAATATTGGAGAGTTCTGAAATTTAAAATCTCTTAAAGTTTATCCATATGTTAACAATTTATGACACAATTTCTTTTTAGATATCAAGTGTCCTCCTTACAGCAGCTTGGTTAAGATTTTACATTGAAAAGTGAAAAGAGTATAGAAAAAACTGTTTCACATATATAGTAGATATTAAAACCTTTTGCAAAATGTTGCTCGTTTTATATAAAGAATAAAAAACAGTAGCTACACATTCCTTGTTGACTGGAGAAAAAATGAATTATTCCACCCCTATCTGGACATAAATTAACCCTCTCAACATTTTAACTCAAGGCAGCAAATGGTTCTAAAATCAGGATTTATGGTAAATGAGAATTTACCCTGAACTTCAGACTGTTCTGAGATTTCACATGGACATTTGTGCAAGCAAATATTAGGATGCCTATACTAGAAGGACATGCATTGTGGTACAGTGGATATCAGCTCGGAACGAGAAACCAGGGAGCCGAGTTCGAATTCCAGTTGAATCCATTGCATTCACTTACGCACAAATACCCTTGGGAAAGGTATTAATTCGTCTCTTCCCTCCAGTTATGGGTTAAATAGCAGGACAGATTGGGTTCTATAGCCTTGGTCGGCAACCAGTCTACCGCAGAAAGCAATGGCAACCTACTGCGGGATAATCTTTTGCCCAGTCAGTCATGTCTCGAAAAAGACATGATTGCCCAAGCGTGTTTCACATATGGCACTTAAGTGACTGACTGATACTAGAAGCTGATTTCCTAGTACACTTCAATTTGTCCATACATGTGCCTTTGCTGAACTCTCTCAGACAACATGAGAAGCATTGAATTTAGAAGAAAGCATAACAATTCAATTCCACAGAAATTCACTCTGCTAACCAAAACAAATAAGACTTACATCCAACATCATCTTTAACACAATATTTAAAACACAAGATGATGAAAATAGTTTACTCCAGCACACCTGCCAAACAATAAGTTTTTTTTACAGCAAACCTGACACCGTGCTCTCTGATCTCATCCTTGCCTTTTTCCTGCCAGAAGAAAGTGTACTCTCTCTCATGAAAGTTTCCCAAATCTGGAAGCTGTGTCTCTTGAATCACTGCAGTGTCCACTCTGAAGCTGAAGTACTATATTGTTAATCACTGCTGTTTTGCAGATGTTGTTGATCTCATAAAGATCATCTGATAGACCAGTTGTCACAGTCTGTATGTTCCAACCAGGTGATAGAAAGAGAGACAATGCCCTGCGAACTTCTTTCATACTTGCCATCTATACCACCATTCTCATTCCAGCTAGCAAACAAATAAGCACAATGCTTCCTCCTGTCCAACAATGAGCTCACAATGCTGGAATTAGAACTGGCATTTTAAGTTATAAATTGTTTGTGCAGCATACAAACTATGTAGCCTTCAATAAGTTTACCTAAAGAGCATATGACCAGGCAGTGAAAGTAGGCATGTTCTATGAACTACTCTGTCACACCAAACCGGATGCATTCTTTTGAAGCAACCAGTCCAATTACAAAAGACTTTTTTCCAACCCAAAGTGCATTCCAAATCATGTCTGGTAAGTGATATCTCGTTAGTGAGGTGTTTCAGCCCATGCGTCCAAAGCCATATAGAGTGAAACTTCCCTCTGGATCGGATCATTATAAACAGCCCCTCCTAACTAACACTCAATATAACGCCTCTCTTAACAATGGCCATATCTGAGAGAGGCCAGCCTATACCTGAGAAAGAGCCTTCAGCACATGACAGTATTTACAGTAGGAGCACTCACATTGAGGCAAAAGGTGAGCCAGCCCCACCTCCAAACACGGCTCAGCCAAGTATACCCTACTCAAAGCTGGAAAAGCTGTTTTGGCATCTTTCTTCCAAAAGGTGTTATTCCTGTCATTCTGTGTGCACATCTGATCCAAGAAATGCAGTAGTAAATATCTCAATGGCTCTCTATCTTTGACACTCCTATACCACCCTTGGATAGATGAAGGCAGCACACTTTGCAATGCACCATAAGAACTTTGTCACCCTAGAGGAGACAAAACAGAGTTCTCTCTAGATCAGCTAGAGTGGTGCATGGATACAGCAGAACTGAAAGACAGTAAAGGGTGAGGGATAGATGTACATAACACACACCTTAACCTTCTCCTTCAAGGAAAGATTCCTTTGCAGCCACAGTATAACTGTGGCTATGACCTTCTCTAGAACTTCTGACCAATTCTTCTCCAACTGGAGGTCAGGACCAAACTAGATGCCGAGTATGTTGTACAGCCTGTCCATCCAAATGCCTACAAGAAGCAAACCTCAAAAATATGGTAATCACTGGGAAAAGGCAAAAAAGTACAAGAAGACAATTCAACATGAAATGACTGCAAAACACTTCCCCATCCTTAACTTATAGACAAAACAGACAGATGCAAGCTAGGATTCCTTCCTCATCAGTAAAATAGGTCACTTCTTAGTCTCATCCAACTTAGTTCTCTTCTTTCTTGTCTTGAAGCTAGAATGCTGTAATCACTTGTCTGTATCTCCCTTTTGTGTGTTAAAATCATTTTTTATTTGTGAACATTTTGCTTTTTTACTATTGCTTTGCCTTGCATATATTGTTTGTTTGCTTCATATTATTTTTGTTCTTAACTTTTTTTCTTGTTATTGTCTGTTGCAAACTTTATCAATTCTGTTTGTTGGGCATTTCTATCAATTATATTTAACCATTACCAATTACTCTACAATTTCAAACAAGGGTGGTTCAACTTGTTACAAAAATAAGTTATTGTAACAAGGGATGTAACTCCTATGGCTGACATCACGTTAGTTGCTCATTACTCTAGAGCAGCGGTTGGCAACCCCTGGCCCAAGTGCCACATCCAGCCCTCGAGTGAATCTTGTCTACCTTACTCTGGACATGACATAAATATAGGTAAACCAAACCAAAGTGACAGTTGATAGTCTGAATATATTGTGTCAAAATTTTTAAAAATTATTTCTTTTTACCTGGAGAATGTGTTTTACTTTTATTTTTTTATTTGTAGAGATCACCAAAATTAGCGTATGGCATCATTCACTTTTTCTGTGAAATTGCTTTCATGAGCGGGCACTTTTAAATAAATATAAAATAGTGTTTTCAACCGATTTTAATGAAATTTGTTTTAATATTGATTTATGAAACATTTATTTATAAGATGTAATATATTTTTTAACAAAATTCCCGTCAGATATTTACATTTTTTCATGCTTCAGAAACCTGTTTTTTATCGAATTGCAAAAGAGGTGAAATACTTTCTGCAACTCTGAAATTCTTCACTTCCTGGTAGAGTTCCTTTTTTTTCATAAATAAAAACAAGAAAAAAAAATCAAAATACGTTTTCCAAGACAAAAGTTATTGAAAATAATTTCCAAATCATTTCAAAATTGAATATAAAATCAATTCTTATGCATTTTATTTTTTTTTTTACTTTTAGTTAATGTACCCTTATATTTTTTGGTGTGTGTGGGGGGGAATTACATTCACACGATTTAAATGTAATTATTTTTTTATTATGAAAATTTTTGACATACGAAAATGCTTCTGTAACTTGTTTAAACAAACATTATCATAAAAGAGGGCTAAATCACTGCCAGTTTCAAGAATTTTTGAGACAAATCAAAGCAGAGGATGACAACCTTACATATTTTTTAAATGTTTGATGGCTTACAACTGGAAAAATGCTGGAACGAGTATATGCATTGAGAGAAGAGATTTCCATGTTTTCAGAGAGCAAAGAACAAGATAATTCTCACTTTCAAGATCCACAGTGGGTTGTCAGGTTAGCTTTTTTAGTGGACATCACAAACCACTTGAACACTTTGAATCATGAGCTTCAAGGAAAGAAAAAGAATGTATTTGAGATGTTTGATCAAATTACTGATTTTGAGCAAAAACTTCAATTGTGGGAATCACAGCTTCAAAAAGGAAACTCATTTCCAAAATCTCCAAAATCACAAGAAAGATATAAAACCAGGCAACTTTGTAAACTCTATTACGGACTTGACAAGCGAGTTTTCCTAACATTTGGCTGACTTCCAGAAATATAGAATTCTATTTGAGTTATTTTGTAATCCTTATGAAACAGATGTGGAGCAAGTGGCAGATGAATATCAGTTGGAGTTAATTGACTTAGAGTGTGACAAATCTTTAAAATCAAAATTTCATTTCGAATCCTCTGCTGACTTCTACAAGAAATATATATTGCCAAGCGGAAAATATATAACATCATGGCTAATGCGAAACTGATGATGTCATTATTTGGAAGTACATATGCTTGAGAACAACTTTTTTCCAAAATGAAATATACTAAAAGTCATTTGAGAACAAGATTGTGTGACGAACACCTGGATGATGTTTTGCTCCTGTCATCAACAAATATTTCACCTGATGTAAGAAGTTATTGCACAATAAGCAGAAACAAGTGTCTCATTAAATCACTTACCATTTCTAACTGTACTTTGTCTGTGGCAAGGAATTTGCATTTTTTGTAGATTGTGATAGTAGTTTGTTTTATTCCTACAGTAAAATAAAGATTTTTTTTGTTAAATGTGTTTGTATTTTTTCTTTTTAATGTTATTCCTACAGGAAAATAAGTGATATTGTTTAAATACAATTAAATTATATTGACTCCTTGCTTTCTTCAAACACATAGAAAATTTACTCACATATTTAATAACATAGCTCACCTCCATGACACTGGAGCCATAGCTGTTTGGCTCTCCTCCATGACTCTACACATCTTTTTGGCCCCCACTCTCCAAAAGGTTGCCGACCCCTGCTCTAGAGAGTGTAGGAGTTGTGATGGCCATTCATTGTTCATGTAAGAACTGATTGAATTGATCTGACAAGAAGGAGGCTCTAGAAGGTACTTAAAAAATAGCAAACATTACATAGAAGCACTTTATGACTGCTGGTATGGAGGGAAAAAAAGATTCATGAATATTCATTGAGTATGGTTGATAAGGTTTCATGTTTTTAATGATAGAGGAGCCTTTGAAGTACAAAGTGAACCTTTCAAATAATTGTATGATTTTTATGTGGATCACCAAATTATGGTTTGATTTCCACAGTTTTGACAGGAGTTTGTGATTCATTTGACATCCTTGAAAGAATATATATCATTCTTATGATGTCTTGATGTCTCAGTTGTGTAGGATCCAGAGATTTGTCTCTCAGTTGTACATCATCAACAAGGCATCAACCACAAAATTCTCTTTACCAAGTCAGTACATGATATCAAAGAAGAAACAGTTCAACTTTCCATATTTACCTTTTGTATTTTTAGCTTGTTAAATGTGAATGTAACAGACTTTTGGTAGAATGACACACACTGGAAGTAGTTTTAGTAGACTGACAGACTTTGGAAAAATATTTTAGCTATCCACACCTCACAGGAGGGCTAAAACATTTTTTGATTTGAAGTGGTAGTGGTGACATTCCCTAGGAGATTTGAAGAAGAATCTGGGGCTTTCTGAACAACAGAAGAATTTGATAACAAATACATGGTGAATGTGGTGAGTTGAGGCAGAATCAACAGTAGATGAACTCAGATAAATATCATCAGTAGCAGATAAAATATTTTTGAGTAAGTTTTAATATAAAAGCCTGTTCTCAAACTTTTTATTCTCAAGAAGTCTTTGTTTTACCTGAATATTCTGTGGTTCACTGATAAACAAATCCAGAATATCCTTCAATTCTTCAGCAGTTTCTGATAGAAAATTGCAATCATCTTTGCTTAGAATTCTTAATTCCTTTAAGTAATTCTCCAATGATTCACTATTGTCTTGTCATTTAGTAAATACTGTGAAACTTTCCCAATATTAGGTCTTACGTAGATAGCATTAAGTAAGTCAGTAGCCACTTGATGTGACAAACAGTTGTTAATAGTGTTACGAGGATGCATCTATATGTAAAAATAATAATAATGATGTCTGAAAAGTTGTAGTAAGGGATTCTATTGAGTTCTACTTGTTATTACAAAAATGTTTTAATTCATGAAGTAGTCGTATAAATAAGGAAATTAGAAATATAACGTTTGGAAGATGTCAGAATGTTCCAGTAAAATCAAGAGAATTCGAAAGGTTCTAGAAAAATGCAAATTAGGTGTTAGCCCCTATAAAAATAGGTTCTGAGCAGAGAACAGTCTGT
This sequence comes from Ascarosepion bandense, assembly GCA_037127315.1. Classification (NCBI taxonomy): domain Eukaryota; kingdom Metazoa; phylum Mollusca; class Cephalopoda; order Sepiida; family Sepiidae; genus Ascarosepion; species Ascarosepion bandense. Next base: position 4,023,458 of record JBBBDQ010000625.1, on the reverse strand, counting down.
TGTTACCAGGGTTTGCTGATGTTATCAACTTTTGACGTTTGATTCAAGGATTTATATCTAGCCGAAAGAATCTATAAGAAGTTGCCGACCAACTAAAACCTGAAAGAGAACCTCATGGAACTATATGGGTAAATACATATTTTTGACTATTGTATTGACCATACTTAAAATTATTCTTTATATACTCATTTGAGGATTTCCAAAAAATATAGCACTTAACTTCTTCGCCAACTTAACTGGGTAAAGTTATTTGACACCTTACCTTCCCTTTCTCTCCTCATAACACTTGCCAGTAGTAAACTCTATATTTCTTGTTTTGAATGCGACAAAAATTGTATATTTGTAAATATTTTATTTGGTACGTTTTGTAAATTAAATACTTGTATGTGATTTTATCTCTGAGTTTTGGTCAATCATTTTTTTTTCTTTTGTTATACTTAACACATAACAATAGTTTTGTCTAATGAGACAGTTTGTCAACAATCTGCTGGTTTTGGTTTTCTACAGTTAGTGTTACCATAAAATTCATAAAAGATTGTAAATAATGCTTTCAGTAGCTAGCTGTATCAGAATCAGGGTTGATGTTGAACCATTCCAGCTACATAATATCCTCCATTTTAAAATTGAATAAATTGTAATGAAAATAGGACAAGTGAACAGAATCTATGAAGATTTTTTTCATCTTTAAACTTGCTAGAAAGAAATTATTGAAGTGAGAGAGTGAGAGTTTGAGTGTATGTGCATGAGGAGCAACACTGCTTTTAAGCCAGATAAACTTAAATTGCCAGATAAAAGGGGGTAACTCATATCGATTATTGTAATGTAGTGTGTGTGATGAGAGAACGCAAGGCCGTGTAGATAAGTTTAAGTGCCGGAGCTTTATTGACGGAAGTCCTTTATCATGCGGAGCTGCTTGTGTTTTCACACGCACAGTTTCGCACATGTAGTCGTAGCTACGTACTTCATAACATCCCCCTTGTTTCCCATTGTTTGTTGGTTTGACTAAATGAGATGTGTGTGGGGATCTTACTTGTGTACTTGTGGACTGATTGGGTTTACAGTTTGTAGTCTTTCAGTCGTGTGGGGAGTTTGACCACACGGCTAGACCTGCGGGGTTGTTTGTCATGTGTTGTGTGTTGTAGTTCTGGCTTTGTCTCTGGGCTCTTTGAAGGTGACTGTGGCATGGTGGCATGTTGTGATGTGGAACGTACGTCAGTTGGCAGGGTTGTTGGTCGACGGATGTGTATTCTATTTCTTCTATAATGTCTTCCGTTTACTTCGACCCTGTAGCTGCGTGGTGCTACTTCATCGATGACTGTGCCTGATTCCCAATTGCTGTTAGGGATTTGTGGGTGGCATTTCACCCTGACTGGCTGTCCTATGGTGAGACTGGGTAGTGGCTTGGTATGGCAGTCATAGTATGTTTTTGCCCTTTGCCTTTTTTGTATTAGTGTATCTTGTACATCTGTTTGGACTTGTGGTGTGTAGTCCGTGGCTTTGCAGGGTAGCATAGAGCGAGTTCGCCTGGAAAGGAATCTCTGCGCTGGTGAGCTGCGCATGCCGGGTGTGACTGCATTACTCCATTCTAGTATGGCTTTCCACATATCTGTGCCTTCTTTTGTTGCTTTCTTTATGATGCCTTTTATCAACTTCACCGCTGCTTCGGCCCGTCCATTGGATTGATGGTGATGAGGACTGGCCGTTATATGTTCAATGTCCCATGATTTCAAAAATCTGCGGAAGTCGCTGCTTGTATAATTAGTACCGTTGTCAGTTATCATTGCTGCTGGTGCGCCATATGCAGCAAAGATGGGTTTGAGTAGTTTAACAAGGGAGTTCGCACTTAGGTCTGGGAGCTGGCCGACCTCCACAAAATCTGAGTATATGTCCACCAATGCCACAAAGTGTTTGCCATTCAGTTCAAAGCAGTCACTGGCCACACACTGCCAGGGGTGTACAGGTATTGGATGAGTCATTAGCGGTTGTCGCTGTTGCCGGGGTTGTGTCAGTTGGCAGATTTCACACCTTTGGACAGCCTCAGTGATCTCTGCGTGCATTCGTGGCCAAAACATAATGTTGCGAGCCGTGTTCAGTGTGTACTGAATGCCTAGGTGAGATCTGTGTGTCCTGGCAATCATCTCGGGTCTAAGTTGGGTTAGGATGATGAGACGTGTGCCTCGGTATGCTAATCCATTGTCTGTGAATAGTTCGTCTCGGTATGACCAGTACTCTCTGATATTTAGAGGGCTGTCATTTTTGTCCTCTGGCCAGCCCTTTTTAGTAACTTTAATTAAGTTTTGTAAGGCTGCGTCGTGACTGGTCTCCTCTCGAATCTGTGTGAGGCGGTGGTCTGTAACGAAGAGGCTGTCTTCCATATTCAGGTCTGCCAGCTCGCTGGAGAGTTCCTGGTCTTGCAACTGGAATATGGTGCAGTTATCTTCTGTTGTGGCTTGGGCCGCTGGTAGTGAGGCACGGGACAGAGTATCACTGATGTACATTTGGGGTCCTGGCTTGTATTTTACCTCTAATGAGTATTTTTGAAGCCTTAGCTGCATGCGTTGAAGCCTCTTTGGGCTCACATGTATTGGTTTTGCAAGTATTGTCTCCAGTGGTTTGTAGTCAGAGAATACTTTGACTTTCTCTTTGCCGAGAATATATTGCTCAAAACGTTCAGCAGCAAAAACGATGGCAAGGCACTCTTTCTCAATCTGAGCATAGTTTCGCTCAGTTTTTGTGAGTGCTCATGACGCATATGCAACAGGGTGTCCTTCCTGTGTCAAGACCGCCCCAAGGCCAACTTCGGAGCTGTCACATTCAAGTGACACCTCTTTGCTGACATCATAATAGTGAAGAATTGGGGCTTCTGTGATGAGCTGTTTGATCCGGGTGAATGCCATTTCGTGTTGTGGCAGCCAGTCAAAGACGGATTGCTTATCCAGCAAGCGTCGCAGTGGTTCACATGTTGTGCTGAGTTTGGGTGCAAACTTGGCAAGGTAGTTTACAACTCCTAGTAATCGCTGGACGCCTTGGATGTCAGTGGGGCGTTGCATCTCGGATATTGCTTTTACTTTCTCTGGGTCCGGTGCCAATCCTTGTGCACTGAAGATGTGTCCCATATAGTTAACAGAGGTTTTTTCGAAGTTGAACTTATTGGCGTTAAGCTTTACTCCTTTTTTTCGGCACCTTTCCAGTAGTGCAATGAGAGCAACATCATGGTTTTTTTCAGCTTCTGCATCGCTGTCGCCAGCCCCGTAGAGTATGGTGTCGTCAGCCATTACTTGTATATTGTGGAGCCCTTCAAAACAGTGATCCAGTCGGCGCTGCCATTCTTCGGGGGCCGAGCTGATTCCAAATGGCATTCGAAGCCAGTGTATCCTGCCAAAGGGTGTCCAGCACGTCGTTAAAAATGAGGATGGCTCATCTAAAACGACTTGAAGGAAGCCATCTTTGGCATCTACGACTGAAAAGAGTCTGGCATTCTTCATTTTCGTGGCAATTTCCTCAACTGTTGGCGTTGGGTAGTGGTTGCGCCTGATTGCCTTGTTTAGGTGATATGGGTCAATGCATATTCGCAATTTGTTCGGTTTTCGAATAACCACTAGGCTGTTGATCCATGGGGTTGGCTCTGTGACCCAGGCTATTATTCCCTTCATCGACCATTTCCTCCAGTTTTCTTTTCAACTCTGCTTTCAGTGGCAGAGGGACTCGGCGAGGGTTATTTTGAATGGGCTTGACATTTGGGTCTATTTCTATTTTGTATTCGCCCGGTAGCCTTCCAAGTCCGATGAAGATGTCCTTGTAGCTGTTGAGGATTTCTTCCTTTGTGCTAGGTTTTGCCTCTCTGATCTCGCTTAGCTGTCACACACATTCTGTGTTGAATGCTATCAGCTTCAGAGCAGCGCTAGCACGCCCAGAGAGTAGTGATGGCGAATCACTTTCCACCACTTGGAAGGTGACTTTTTTTCTTGTGCCTTTCACTTCACAGTAGAGTGTTACTGCACCCAAAGGTTGAAGTATTGAATTGTCGTATAGCTTCAACTTTGTGAGTGAGGGTTGTAGTGGAGCTTTTGTAACACGTCTGTAGTCGTCAAAGGCCAGGGTGCTGCAGCTGGCTCCAGTGTCAATTTGAAATTTGCACGTTGTTTTTGTGCTATCTCCTGGGGTGGATACGCGAACATTGGCCTGGTAGTGTTTGCGATCTGTCAGGCTTCCGAGGGCGTAGATGCTTTCGTCACTGCTGACTGCTTCCGTTTCCATGTAGTGCACCTTTGCAGTTCGTTGTGTTGATTTGTTTGGGCGCTGTGATGGGGTGAGCTGTCCCTGTGATTGGCACACTCTGGCAATATGGTTACACTTTGAGCAGATGGCACACGTGAGTCCATAGGCCTGACATTTTCCTTTGTCGTGGCTCTGTCCACAAAATTTGCAATCTTTTATAAATTCACGTGGCTTTTTCCTGTCTCCCTTGCTATAATGGATAGTTTCCATTGACGTGGTGTTTGTGTTTAGTCTGCCAAGCTGTTGTTCCGCCTGTTCAGTGCTCCTGCAGATGTCTATTGCTCGGTCTAGCGTGAGTCCGGATTCGCTGAGGAGTCTCGCCCGAACATTGTTACTGGTGCCTGTTACTATTCTGTCACGCAGTAGGTCATCCTCAAGGGCGCCATAGTCGCACGTTTTAATTAAGTGTCTGAGTTTAATTAGGTACGCGTCGAATTTTTCGGCCTGTTCCTGTGTGCAGGAGTTAAACATATACCGTTGGTATATGATATTTTGTTTTGGTTCAAAGTATTCAGTAAGTTTTTTCAGAATTTTTTGTGTGTCTGCTCGTTCCTCTGCCGACATTGGCAGGTTTTTATATATTTGCAGACATTCTTTGCCAATTAGTGAGAGAAGTGTGCCTACCTGTACGTTAGCTGCTTTTTTCCCTATTTCCGTCGCGGCTGCGTAATTCTCCCAGGTTAGTTTGAATAAAGCCCAGTTTTCTCGCAAGTCACCGTCCATTTCCATTTTTGCCGGTGGTGGAATTGCGTATGCCATTATGTTGTATTGTATTAGTAGAGTAATTTCTCAATGATTAGAATCTACGAGGTTCGAAGAATGTCAGGGGGCCCAGTAAATAATGTTTCTCCCGTGTGTACGTAAGCTATATTTACATAAATTATGTTGTGGGGTTTTCCAAATACGTATTGTGAGTGTGTATGTGTATTTCCGAGGAAAAAAAAATCCCGCTGACACCATGTAATGTAGTGTGTGTGATGAGAGAACGCAAGGCCGTGTAGATAAGTTTAAGTGCCAGAGCTTTATTGACGGAAGTCCTTTATCATGCGGAGCTGCTTGTGTTTTCACACGCACAGTTTCGCACATGTAGTCGTAGCTACGTACTTCATAACAATTATCATTACATTGATAACTGCAAATTTGCAAAAATCAGAGGAAACAATTCTTACCTGGACAAAGCATCTTTTTCACCCAAAATCTTGAATAATTTTAGAGTTGTTTCAACACCAATTTTGGGAACTCCTTTTGGTAAATAATCACAGCCAACAAGTAAAGCAAAAGCTACAAGTTGTCTTCGATTAAATTTAATCTGATTTTCAATATCTTTTATATTGTAACTTTCCACATGAGGATTCTAAAACGGAAAATGAATGGAAGATTTTAAAATAGAAGATTCATTGACAGAAACCATTATGGAAAATTAGAAGAAAAAATTCTATAAAATTTTTCAAGTCACTTAAGAACAAATGCTAAAACTGTTAAGCAATCAAGAACAAATTGAAATAGACACCAATTTTATCATTCAATCAATATAATTTAATAAAAAACTGGAAAAAAAATTTGATTCTGATCTGTTCTAAAGAGAAGTAGCTACTACAGCATGATATTGCTCTCTTAAATTCATAAAATTCTAACTAAACTGTGTTCATGAAAGTAGAAAAATAAAAGTTATATTAAAGAGTTTTTTAATCTCTGCTTTCTTGTCATATTTAAACAAAAACAATTTGATACATAACTTCAGCATAACCATTAAATATTATGCAAGTGTGATGCTTAAATATCCACATTAAAGAGTTGGAAAGAAAAACTTAGTGAAAAATTTAAACTAAAGTTTCCCATCAAGAGTTACACTAAATGATGTGAAAACAAATACATAACAAGAATCATACAGTACAGCTACTAATGCACACCTATTTTTAAGAATATCGTGGGAAATGGCTGTAGAGAAGGACCAATAACAAAGAGTGTCAAATACAGTCAGTGCATCCTTGCATATTGCAATATCAAGAATACCATACATAGGTGGGGCATTGATCATAAAGACCTCCATGAAGAAGTGGGTCAGGAGTACCATAGATAACATAAACATGATGTCCATCTCTATAGGGTTTACACAGAGCTACCTGACACCTGTTTAGCTTCTGGGCTTAGGTGAAGTCTTTCTTATTTTGTTGTATGCAATGTGTAACATGATTTGGTGCTGGTACATAAACAAAGGGTTAATGGATATAATGATGGGCATAACAAGAGAAAGAATGTGGAAAGAATGTATGATTATGCCCATCATTATATAATGATGGGCATACTGAGAGAAAGAATGAAAATTTCTTTTTGGATATAATGATGGTTATACTGAGATAGGATTTTTCTTTTCAAAACAAAAAAAAAAAAAGAATTTCCATGGAAGAATAAAACCTAACAAAGCCATGTGCTTTTGGACTGACAGCTGATTTATGATTGTTGATTTCCAGAGAACTGGTTATCAAAACACAAGACAGTTAAGAGATTTAAATTCGACAGTGAAGTTCTTATTGAGGAAATCAGGCTGACAGTGTAAGACCATTTTTGGGAGAAAGTGGAAAGGGAAAAATTGATTAATGACTCAAAGATTGTACTATTAACAGGGTTTCTTTGTTATTGTGGAAATTTAACAACCCTGACAAAAAGTACGAAGTAGAAGCAGAGAAGGCATTTGTCTAATTTGAAATAGATAATATTATCCTAAGAATAAAATTCTGGGATTCGAAAAAATAATTCCTAATTAATAAAATTAGGAGGAAGGAGAGAGAGAGAGAGTTCCACGCCCTCGAAATGTAATAGTGATAGATGTAAATTAGAGCAAGAAAGAGTACCGTCAACCAGTCAAGGAAAATCACATTGGCCGAAGGGTGGCTGAGATTGACGGCAAAGTAGAAATACTAAGAAAGGAGAAGGAGATTGTCTGCAACCCTTAACAGGGAGTGGTATGGGATGCCTATAACAAGAGGGAGTAGTAGGGCAGTACAGTCTCTCCAACTGCTGTCCCCAAGGAAAAGAAGAATTCCCTATTTTGAAAATATGATTGATTACCAATGGACAGCAACAAAAAGATCCTTTGTGAGTAGTTGTCCATGAATATGGCAGCCCAAAGCAGCCAAGCAAAAGTCTGGTGTGCATTGTAGCTGAGACCAGGAGTTGCAGTTAGAGGTGACATTGTGTTATCACGTCACTGCCTACCTTGGAAGAACCTTCAACTTAAGTCTTGTGCCAGACCAACCAACTTAAATAAAGTATTACAACTGATAGAGGATGTTGGTTGGGATTATAGTTCTCTGTATGAAGAAAAGATTAAATTTAACCAAGAATTGTACCAAAAAAAGAACTTACAAAAAATTTATTCTTTTAATTAGTGAAAATCATTTTTTTTGTTCATTGTGACTTTCGACTTTGCCTGGATCAACTTGATACTTTGACGGTTATTGACCAGATTGACCTTGTGATCAAGCCAACACAATGTGGGACAAGGCTGAGTTTAGATCGAAGTGATCAACCATCAATTGACTGTGGAGATTGGATATCATTATAGTGACCGGGATGAGTGAAAGTTGCATATGTACTTCCTTTTATTATCTAAGACTTCTCCCTAATGTCTTTGTGCATCACACATCTGATAGAGGATTCCATCACCTGGATATGCTTAACAATAGTCATTATCAGCTTGTTAGGATCATGGGTAATAATCTTGAGGAGTGACAGGACACACACATCTGACCATTGAGAATGTTTCTTTCTCCTGGCCATGGATAGAAAGGCATTGCCTGAAGCCCCCAGCTGACTATTTACAAGAAGCTGTGTTTGGCAGCTAGTACCATGATCACAGTATAATTTTTTTTACTTCTTTTGTCAAATAAGAAACTACCTTTTTAATGCTTGTGATACATCTGAAAAAGAATGTTAAAATTTACTGCCATATCAAGCTGCCTTCAATTTATAGGCCTACTAAAAGTATGTTTTCAAATACTTAACACATTCTGTATTTGTGTAAATTTGTTATAAAAGCTAGTCAAACACTCAAATATTGTAAAACAAAACTGAAAAATGAATTTTAAACCTTTATTCAGGATAAATGTTTGACTTGATGGAATTCAATTTTTCATCTATGCATTGCTTACAAGTTTATGTATTGTTTCTTTGTTGATTTCCCTAATAAAATCTTTAAGAATTTAAAAATGATATTTCATATTATCAGTGAATGGTGAATGTTTCACAATGCTAATACTGAACTTACTTTTGAGTCCATTGTAAAATTTCTATAGATTTTTTTGGCTCCATATAAAAAAGCATCTCCATCATCAGTCAAGCAAGCATCAACAATCTACAAAATAAGCTTTGATGTGAAATTGCTATCAGATATTCTGGAATAAACAAATTATATTTAAGACTATAATCAAAATATTAAATTTAAAATATTAAGCAATAATTTTCAAAAAAGTTAGAACTTACGGTAATATATCAAATCTCATTGGATAGGATTTTAGTATTGTGCAGAAACCCTTTAGCCCAGTGAAGGGCAGCAACCTGACACGGTATTGATTTCACAAGTGGTCAGAGTACCTCTGGAAAGTTGTTGAATCATAGTATCTTGACAGCTGCCCACAGCTGCAAGATATTTATAAGCACAGGATCTTGTATACAAATAGACCTCTCCACTATGTCCTATCATATCATCATCAATTAGGTTAAAGTTGGACAAATATGATGTTCCTGGGTATGACAATAAACTACATCTGGCAGCAATGCCTCTGACTAAAACAGTAGACACAGTACCTTATCTGGGCTCATAATGTTGTTAAAACAACCACGGAGGACTTAATCTGGTGTAGAGTGATCTGATTATTCATGATTTCAGGCTGTGTAATGAAACCCTCATGAGACCATGGACCCTAATTGTTAAGAAGCTACCATGCAGGCTGGTGGTAGATCTAGGAAAGTGTGGGGTATGTGTTGGATTCACCAGTTCACCTAAGCCCATCATTGATAGGTGGCTGCTATGTTTCACTATGTCATGACTATTTGTACCCATTCACAGAGTACATGCACCCACTAACAATGGGTTATAACAGCAGGAGAATGCACCATGTCATTGAGCTAAGTTTGCCTAGAATTGTGGAGTATTCTGGTTACATCTGTTGAATGTGTCATCATCATCATTGTTTAAGATCCATTTCCATACTAGCATGGGTTGGATGGGGTTTTCTTGATGGCTCCGTAATTGAACCATTATGAAAATATTGGAGCAAATTTTACAGCTGTATGCCCTTAATAACACCAACCAGTTTAGGAACTGGAAACTCAGTGTCTTTATTGAGACATCATCTCTAGGATGATTACTTACCAAGGTTAGAGAGTTCAGCCTACCCTTCTCTACACAAATTTATTTTTGTTTGTGATTTCACTATTTGCACATAGCTGGGACCCCAACAGATGCTACCACCCTGGGTCAGGGTGAACCTGGGAACAACAGCAATTAAGAGGTAGTTTCACACTCCTCAAAACCTCCAACAGCAGATCTTCTGGTCCTATATTCCATGAAAGTTAAAGAACTCTGAAATAAGCTGTGCATTGATTGTGGATGCAGTTTGAGTCAGTATCACTTATCTGTTTCTGCAGACAATTCTAGCTAAATACCTCTGATCATGATCATTACAGACCTGTGGTAATGCTTTCCATCAAGTATTCTCAGAAGACATGTAATACTATAGGTCAAGAGATGTCAAATGACCCTACAAATTCAGAAATAAAAATATTCCTCTGTCTGACACCCACTAACATTCCCAATTGAACACTTGTAATTCACATTGCCTTGCCATGTGCAAATTAACCAGTGTCACAGTAACTCACCAGATATCAAGATAAAACTGATCAAGGTCTGGGTATTTTGATGATGTCAATATGCTGCTTCCAGCATATTGACATAGAAATCCACCTTTTGGTATGTTAATACACTAAAATATAATTAGTAAAACAATTATAAATTTCAACTTGCTAACTAAAAATGATTTAGATGACACCTTTCAGAAATGGTGTTGCTAAAACAAAAGTACTTGTAGATAAATATTCATGTATCTATGTACCAATATTTTTAATAAGTATAAATGGGAAAAAGTAACAAGTTCAGTTATGATATGCATATGTATTATCTAGTTAACAATGATAAAGAATTTTTTATATTCCTGCAAAAGCTATATGTAGCTAAAAATTTTTAAGTGCTGTGTATCACTTTATTTTAATAGAAATGTACATGAAGATTAAAACAGAAATACAAATAAAAACAGAAGTGAAATGAGTAAAAGTGAAACAAAAAGAAGTGTGAAAACCATAAAAACATTAATGATACATTTTTTATTTGTAAATATGAAACAGTGAAATATAAATTATTTGCAGTGACTTTTAAACATTCTATGTTCATTCTGAACATAACTATTCATAACTATTCGAATTCTAAACAATATTGTAATTATAAAAATAGCTAGACAATCAATTGATTTTGCAATATATGATATTAAAATTAGTCTTAATAAATCAGGAAAAAAAAACAATTGTCAAATTACAATATAAAATTAGAGTATACATGAAGAAAATTTTAATGTCAAATCATCTGAGTAACTAATTTTGTGAATTCAGTTTTACGTCTACAAACAAAACATAATGCAAAGAGAAAAAAAGAGAACAAAGCACTAACCACATTTTGTTTTCATAATTAATGTAAATTTAAAAAAATGTTATTTTCAACCATCTTTGTATTGACATTCTTTAAGTTGTTTTTGAAGCTTAGATGAAATATGTTAACCACTACAAACATTTTAATATGTTTTCTTTCATGTATTATCATTGCAACATTTATTAAATGTATTTTTGCTCATTAAACTAAATTTTGGAAATGTGTAAATACATTATCATCAGCCAAATCTGTAAGCAGCTTGTAGTCAAATTAAGTAAAAATATGAAAAATCAAAAATGATTTCCAGCTAAATGATTAATACAAATAAATCTATAAATTCCAAGATAGTAACTCTCTATATTGACGATGCTGACCTTTGCACACTTATCAGATTGTCAAAATCAAAGGATTATAATAGACTGGTAGAATCAATTAGGCAATATTGCACTACACCGATACAACCTTTGGAGACAGATTCTACCCTAGTTGAATGTAGAAACTTGTGATATGTTTAGACTATCATTTAAGATATGGCTTTTATAATTAATTAGGTTTAACACTGAAAATATTATAACTTCTACAAATCTTTCTATATTATTTTTGCCATGGTAAATATTAAATCAGCATTTTTTGAGTTTGCTATGACAATTATTGTATGTCAGATTTACTATTATAGAATTATTCATTTTTAAAGATTAAAAGTCAATTTATATGCCAACATATACAATGAAGACATTTTTTTAAATTTCCTATACTAAGTGTATTTTTTAAAACTTTGATAAATTCCCAATTCTCCTTAGAGTAAAATCTGTCTTTGTATTGAAAAGTGTGCCTCTTAAGTTTCTCCTTGGCTGAAAGCTCACATTGTGGGTTTTGTTCCTTGTTGTAAATACCAGATAAAACCACAATCTTGTCTTTGATTCACACCTGCCTATTCAGTTGCTAGAACCCACAGAAATCATGTATTAAATAAGGGTAAGTTTTCAATCCCTCCTTTCTTCACTCAATTTGAAGTGCTAACATGCCAAAATTTCCCACTTAGAACTGAGTCTCTGTGTGATATGCATATAACTCCATCCATGGTTTCCACTATCACCTCCAAACTTGATACCCACAAAGCATGTGAACATGATGCCATTCCTGCAATTGTTCTTAAAAAATGTGACTGAACTGCTCCCTGTTTTCTACAAGCTTTATAATAAATTACTTACTGTTTCTTATTTTCCAGATTGTTAGAAATCCTTTTTTGTAGTCCCTGATTTAAGATCTCTGATGAACTGTCTGATCCTTCGAACTATCATCTAATTAATCATCTATGTCTTTTTAGAAATGCACTAGATACTCTAATCAACTCTGAATTGGTTAATCTCACTTTGCTGGGTCTTCTTTCAGACAAACAATATGGATTTTGTTTATCTAGGTCAACTACTGATATGTTCATGGTTATTGCTGAGAGTCAGTCAAATTCAGATAAAAAGAGCAAAGCTTGGGCTGTTGCTTTAGATATTTTGAAAATATTCAACAGAGTTTGGTATGCTGGTCTTCCTCACAAGTAAAAGGGTTATATCTTGAGTTGAGTTCTTGATTTGTTTAATCTTTTTTATCAAACTGCATAAGAAAGTTGTCTTGAACAGCCACTTATCTAGATCAATTGTGGGCATCCCCTACGGCTCTATTCTTGCACTCATTCTGTTCCTTATTTTCATTGATGACTTTCCTGATTCAGATTCTATGCTGATGACACAGCTATCTACTCATGTTTAAATAGTAAGTTTGATAGGTTCAGTAAAATCAAATTGGCAGCTGAACTCAAAAATGACCTTCAGTCTTAACTGGGACAAAAAGTGGATTGTTAATTTTAATGCCTCTAAAACAAAACTGCTCTCTATTAACCATTTGCCTTCCCTCTGCATGGCTAATGCTAATCCAATGTTCTAATCTTGTTCTCACATTTTTCACTAGTTGCAATTCTAATTTTTCTATTAAATGAAGCTGTTTTACTTTTAAGAATTGAAAAATATAAAGTTTAATACTATTTCCGAGTTAATATTAGAAGGCTGCTGTGGTTATGGCTGCTAACAAGTTACTATGTGTAAATAAACATTATTTTACTATGTTTTAAGTAAAAAATAAGTATTATTTTTTACAAAATTCCTCAATTTATTTTGAAACAAAATTCAAATACCAGATTGTTGAGAGATTTTGAAGTTTTTAAATTTCATTTGTCTTCAAGAATGAAAATTCAATGAGTGACTGCGGTAATGTTTTTAAAATGTCTTAAAAAGTTCAAATAAAACCTTATTTAAATACGTAAAATTTTTGTTTTTTTTACAAATTAGTTTTAGGCTGTTACCTTTCAAATAAAAGCAAAATTTAACTTCAAAGAGGACATTTAAATTATCCAAAATGCATTTTAAAGTTGTCTTCAGTAAGTTCATAGCAATACTTTATAAATGACCATTAAATTTTTTAGGGACAAACAAAAATGAGCAAAATTTAAAGAACTACAAATGTAAACAGTTTATTTTCTATTTTATTATTTCAGATAATTTTTTTTAATAAAATAGGTTAAGCAACAGCACTTCAAGTTGACAGTTTGTACAAAATTTTTGTAAAGTCTCTTTTTAAAATCAGAGATACAAGAATAATAACACCTTCAAACAATACTGTGTCAGAATGTCAGACACTTGTTTTTCTCAATGCTCATCCACTGAATGTTTATTTTATATATATATTGTTTTTACACGTCACGTGATCCCAGTAGCATGATACCTCTAATTACTTTGAGACGAGGTCAACTGTGTTTGTTCTCTGGCGATCTGCATTCTAAACCAAGTGTCAGCAGCAATACCTTATTCTTCTATGACAAAAATAAAATACTGTATTATTTTTTCAAATTATCAGCTCAAATATATTTTAAAAATAAATAAATAATTGATTTATACAATTTTAAAATGCATCATTGAAGAAAATATAAGAAAACAATTTAAACTGTAATTTGCCTTGAAGAAACAATCCCGATTTAAAATTGGATTCAGCTGACAATTCAATTCACTCAGCAACACAAATTTTGATGCATTGAACCTATTTTGCACAAAATGAACACAGTGTACATTCATTTTGATTTGCATCTGTCTAGAGACACAGACATATGAAACCAACTGATTATTAAAGACAAGATATTGCACCACAAGAAGGTGTAAATTTCATTTTTTTAATTGTTGAATTTCTCTATTTCATCGACTTAGAAATTCTTTGTGAAAGACAACTTTGAACTATAGTTTACCCAACAAAATTGACAAACATCTTTTTTTCCTTTAAGATTGAAATATTTTGATATGTGTAAACAGACAACTTGAAGCACAGCTAATTTAAAAAACACTGAGATTGACAACTTTGAAAATACAGAAAAATTACTGTTTGTCATTGAAATAGTAACATAATTTAAAGACACATGGAAAGAAAGAGAAAAGATTAGATTTTGTTTCATAACAATTTTATCAAAATAGCCTTAAAATAAATGAGATATCAACAGTTGAAATAAAAGGAAATTTCACCATTTTGACATGTGTTCAACACTATAAACTAAGGCAGTTTGGTATACCTAGCTGTATACTGTTATTCTCAGTAACCCCTTTGCATCCTAGTAGCCTTTATTGTATTACTTGGTACAAAATAATAAAAGAAAGTATTCTTACACCCTCTGCATTAAGAAAAGCAGCATAAGCTTCTGCTTCCCCAGAACTCTCAACATAAGGAATTCCTAGGCTTTCTAATAAACTGCAGCACTGAAAAAAAAAAAAAATTAGCATTGTAAAAATAAATTGCTTCTTTTTTCTTTTTCAAAAATTTGTTTCTAAGCACATTATAAGAGACACTTGAAAATTTAAATGTAACAAATAAGTGAAAATAAAGGATTCTGTCTATCTAAATCTAAACTTATTTATAAATGGAAATTTGTGTGTGTGTGTGTGTGTTTGTGTGTTTCCCCATTACCTATAGACTCCGAAACGGTTAAACTTATTTTCTTGAAAATTTACACAGTTGTACTATAAGCGTCTGCGAGTGTTCTTAGCTAGGTTTTGTGTCGAGGTACCCCTGATAAATATTGAAAATCGATAATCGAAAAAATCGGGTTATAGAAGGAGTGATCCGATTTTAATCAAATTTGATACACTCATAGACAAAGACATAAGAAAAGGTTATTCAGAAGTTTCAGGGTTGCAGTTCTATCCTTGGATGATTTATTTGACTCCAATATTGAAAATCAATACCCCGATATCCTACTGGGTCTGATCAAAATCAGTTTTTCAGCCCTTTTATTTTAGTTTTTGCTTCGGGTTTGGCTCTAAGTAGGTATAATTGTAGTTCTTGGTCTCAGCCATGATACCATTTACTCAGATGACTTATTTAGTCTTCAAAATTCAGTTTATGACAAAAAAAACTTATTTGATATCAATACCAGGAAATCAAAATTTGACTTGCATCCATTCATTTTTCTTTCAGTCTACAGTTTCGCTTTAATTGGAAACAACTATTGCTTTTTAGTCTTTCATGCCAGCGTCCAAAGAGTCTGAGCTCCAGGACCATGGATTAGTTTTAAAGCTTTCATTACACCCGAGCAACTCTGGGCTATACTGCTAGTTAGAAATAAGAGAAAACTAGTATAATATAAATGGGTAATTGTTATTTTAATATTTTGTATTCTTAAATTTATATGTGAAAAGTAAAATAAGTATTTGCTTTTACAGTATTAAAAACTATCAGTACCAGAAGCAATGCAAGAATTCAGTTTAAAAACAGTAAACATTATAAGTGAATTGAGCAAAATGTAGATAAATTTTTTATAGCCATCATGCACACAAGCAGAAATTAATATATTATTTGCATACCTCTTTCAAAAAGATATTGAAGCGATTTCGATAAGGTTGTTTCTTCCAATCACCAATATTATCATTAGCTTTGTGGGAATGATTTAGTCTTTTTCGTATTGTGTCCATTTTCATTCTAGGAGGGCAACCATCAATTACAAATACAAGACCAATACCAAGTTGAAGTAAATGATTAACCCTGAAAAACAGGTTTCTAAAAGAAAAAAAAAAAAAAAGAAACAATAAAATCACACACACACACACACATAATACCATTGTCAGTGATCCCAACAATATATTTCTTCTAAATATATTTTAACTTTACCCTAACTCATTTAAAGGTTCAACTGGAATAATATATAGTCTGTTATTTAAATGAAGAAAGAGAGAAAACAGAAGACGGGAAAGCAGTGCAAATTATGTTCTCTCAACATTATTTAATAAAGAGTATGATAATGGTAAAAAGCAATATATAAAAAATGATTTAATAAAAAAGAAATGTAAAATTATATAAAATAATTAAAGGGTAAATAAAAAAATAGTGCAATAGACTAGGTTTGTTTATTACACTTTCTTTTTATAAAAATATTTATTAATAGAAGAAAGTTACTAACATATTCTTTTAATAAAAAACTTTATATATTAGGCTTAAACTAATGTAAAAATACTGTCAAAATGAAGCTTGGCAGTTTATGAAAGATAGATGCATAAAATTTGGTTTTCAAATTTGTAAAAAAGAAAAATTAATTCTTATGGTCTCAAAATCTCAAAAAGTTTGCAAAGAGACATGATGCAAGAGATACATTTTGTAATTTTTTAACCAATGAGGAGATTAAGTTGTGATTTTGTGGTATCAAATTTATGGTTCAACTAAGAGTCAATTTGATGCTATTTGAAAAGTATGTCTTGTCAGATGAGCAGAAAGGAGATGGCTATCACAGCAAAGGATGCAAAAGAAATTGCTTTTCACAGTCAAAATTTGCTGACAAGTTTCTAGGAGAATAAAGGACAGAAACAACTTGGCTTTCACAGGAGAAAGTCACTAGCAGTTGCCAAAGAGTTTAGGCATTCACAAGGGCAATTCTGATGACTACTATAAGAATAAGAAGGAAGAACAGAAAAAAAGGTGCTCATGATGATGACAAAGAAGTAACTGAAAGAAAATAAAATAAAAACTGAAATAAAAGAAGAGAAAGCAGAAGTTTCTATAAATTTAAAAAAATAAATGATTATCTTTCGATAACAGTTTGTGAATGATTGTCCCAAAATTAAAGGTATTAACCCTGATTTTTAACCTTTTATGAATATACAAGATTTATCTCATCTCAGTTTGTAAAACTGGATTGTTGTCTAAATAAACCAGAAACCAAGTGACCCCTGTGAATTTGCCATCCTTCTCAACTCCTTTCAAGCCAAATAAATTGAAGTAAGTAAGCATTTTCTAGATACTAATTATAATTGTGTTTATGGGCCAAACAAAATTGTAATTAGAATTTGTTATCTTGCCTAATTGTATGGTACACAAACAAAAATTTTATGATAAAAAGCAACATAAATAAAACAAAAGTCAAAATGTATTAATAAATAATAATGTATGTGAGGTTTAGTGCAAAAAGCAATGCCAATAAAAAAGTAATTGCAAAAGAAAATTATAAAAATTAATAACAGACAGTATTTCATCTAGTAATACATGTGCATACTTCCTTTTCATAACTTGTCAATGAGTGCTAGTTCTCCTGAAAAGTCTGCTGTTGAAATTAGAAAAAGAATTATCTTATTGTAAACCAGAGACCATGCAGAATCATGCAAATATATACATTGCCAAACTGGTAGCTTGAGTAGTCAACCTTCCTATAGTAAAGCCTATAAAAAAAAGAAGTGCTTTACATCACTTTGCAGTACACACAAAATCTTTTCAGAAGTTGTTTGCACTTTCATGATGCACCAAGATTCTCAATTGCTTATAAATTGTTCAGCTTGGTAATCAGTCTCATTAAAGTAGAAGTCCTCCTGCAGTCTGTCCCTAACAGCACACCACACCCATGTGCTACGACAAACAACTACAGAATATTGACAACTGCAAATACCTGGAGTGTACCAACTCCATTGATGGTGCCATTCCTAAGGAAATTATGTCAAGGATTCAGACAGAAAATCAGGAACTTGGAAAGTTCAAAGTCAAAGTTCTGTAGCACAAAAATATTTGCCTCTCCGCAAAACTGAAAATTTACTATAGCCCTAATCACGTTCATGATTGTGAAACCTGGACACTGTATTTAAGAATTCCACATTTTTATTATGTGATAAATCATGCAAATCTGCTGGTAAAACTGTATCTTCAGCCTCACAGTCCTCGATTGAGTCAATTCTACAAGCACTGATGCTAAGATTAGATGAATTCAGCCACATAGATAAATTCTGAATGCCACAACAGTTGTCCTACAGATAACTGGCGTGGGGTAGCTGTGTCTGAGGTTGCTCAACAAATATGTACAAAGACAATCTCAAGTTAAACCTTAAATGAACAGACCCACAAATATGAACAAATTGTTGCTGATTGGTCTAAGTTTGCTCTAAGGCAATAAACAACTTCCAAGTCAACTAACACATGAAGTGCTTGAAGGCAAAGCCAAGAAAAACACAAGCAGGTGTTTTCTCTTGCCCTAACAGCTATATCTGTACATTCAAAGTTTTTTAGGATCTTATAAGACTTCAATGATGATGATATAAAACATATCTAATATTTGTCTATATTTCTGAAATGAGGTATTGTAATTATTTACAGTATTTACATTGTTTGGACTGTTATCCTCATCTTTGTTGCTATATTCACAATGTTTTAGCTGTTGTATGGACTGGCCTTCTTCAGATGATTGGAATTTTAAACTGAACCCTTTATTTTATTCACTGAGGTGGACTGTTCTAGTTCCATGAGCCATGCCTTTTCCAGATGTCTCAGTTATCTCATTTTAACTTCACTCTCAAAGTTTTTGTTCACCTCTGCTGCATTGAACTCACATCTCTTTAGGTCAAGTCACTGGATTCAACCAACACTTTTATCCACTGGGCCATTTGTTCTCAAGGACAACAGTCCAAACAATGTAAATAGTAGGTACCTCCAATAAATCACTGCTCATTTTCAATACCTGAATTTAAATTTAATTTTTAAAAATAAAATTTTTTTCTTGAAGCTTTAATTTTAGCTTTAATTGAAAGCCAAGAGATTAAATTTACTAATTACAGTAAGCAAAAATACCCTGGTTTAGTTCAAACCGAAATTATATTGATCGGAATCAAAAGTTTAACTGTTGAAAAAAACTTTTT
Source organism: Ascarosepion bandense (assembly GCA_037127315.1). Taxonomy (NCBI): domain Eukaryota; kingdom Metazoa; phylum Mollusca; class Cephalopoda; order Sepiida; family Sepiidae; genus Ascarosepion; species Ascarosepion bandense. Next base: position 4,004,285 of record JBBBDQ010000625.1, on the reverse strand, counting down.
TAAATATACCGCCATTATTGATTGATTGACACATTATGTAAACAGTAGCCAAATTTGTTTTAAAAATCTTGCAAAAAAAAAATATACCTCCTTGACACGTTATTTAAGTCAATTTTTATAATTGAAATTTACCTTTATCTGATTTCAAACAAGTAGTAAGTGCTTACTGCCTGGAAATTTACGATATAAACTTCTCTTTAACTATGGTAGCCCTCTTATCTGTGTTATCTTAGGTGACAAATGATTTATTGACAAGCAGTAGGTGTCAAGAATGCTTGGATGGCGACCGAAAGTGACAAAAGATTCATGCAGCTTAAAACATAACATTTGGAAATTTAAATTTTTGTTTGTTGTTTTTTAACTAAATAGTAAAATTAAAAATTTAACACAATATTTTCAGCAAGTATATAATATTTTATAGAATTTTAGTTTAGATTTGTAGCCAGACTATACTTTCTGAATAAAAATATGCTTTCTGAATAAATAAAAATAAATAAAAATTTAAATTTCTTTTAAAATAATTTAATAAGAAAGAATTCAATTAAAATAACCGAACTAAGTTATATTAATTTTTCTGAAATATTAAATATTTTTATATTTAATTATTACATATTTTTCTGAAATTATTTATTAATATGCTTTCTGAAAAATTTAAAAATTTAAATTTCTTTTAGAATAATTTTAATTTAATAAAAAAGAATGAAATTAGAATCAAAGTGTGATTTGTGTCATTTTCGATGTAAGGGGAATTCATCCAAATACTTGTTAACTTCTAAAAACAATACGTCCTCTACGGAAACTTGTTATGACCCCTATGGAACACTGTATTTAATAAAAATTACTATATTTACACACAAATTTTTTTTTTAATTATTTTAAAAATAAAATTGGTGAACGATTTATTTTCAATTTTCGATAAGAATTGATTATTATATTGCCTAAGTAAAAACAAAATTAAACACCGTTTCTATAAAAGGTTTTTAAAAGATTTGTAACACGTTTATGAATTATTATAATAAAAAATAAAAAAATAAAAACAATTATTTCAAAATTTTATTAGTAAACGAAAAATTTTTTTTTCTTCAGACTATAATGTCCTTAATAATTATTATTTATTCCAGCAATTAAAAGTTTATCAAATTAAATTATATCAGAGTTTTATTGCATTTTTATCTTACTCTTCAGAGCAGATTTTTGGTCAGGTTGTCCACTTTAAAATAAAAAACATAGATGATTTATATGCTCTAATGAGTCCTGCATTTAACTAATAAAAAATATTTTCACAGCTAATTAAAATTTATGAAAATTTCATGGATTCACGTGGGCGGGGGGATATAAAAGAGTTAAAAATATTTTTTTCACCAAGATATTTCAAAAATAATTTCATTCATTTGTAAATGAGTACTGAAAGTTTCATTCAAATCTGACTATTATTTGATTTTTGCGAGAAAATTTCGAAAATGTTAGCAGGGATTAAAAAATTTTTAAAAATAATTAAAAATTACTTTGATACAAATATTTTGATGGAAAAAGTTTGTTTTATTAAGTTTATGAACTTTTTTATTCATACTATGCTGTTTCATGCTGTGTTTTTAGCGATTAATTAAAGGTATCTAGAAATAGTGTAAATAAAACCTATCTAGTTCTGGAAATTGTGAGTTCAATCCCTGTGTCTGGTAATGTTAAAAGGTCAGCCATGCTTTGTTTCAGTAGAAGAAATGGACAAGTGATACAAAGATGAATAAGTTGTTTAGGAGATATTTTATATCATTTAATGTTTACTAGTCTTATTCACCTTTATAAGGAGAATAATCTAGCAATAATTGATTAGTATTGTAGCTTCTGTCATCGTGTGCGACAGAGTGAATGTGTTGCCATGACAACAAGAGGCTGATAGGTGCCGCTTTCCCTGACCCAAAAAAAAAAAAAAAAAAGCTTTTTATTTATGCAAATTTTGTTTATGCTCCTTCCTTACGATTTGGCTATTATACAAGTTAAACAAATCATTTGCTTGTATTAAATTGTCGCAATGCATCATGTGGCCTTTAGCCTGGGATTAGTGAGAGACAAAGAGAAAAGCAACAAGGTGTGATAGTGCTACCGTCAAGAGTTTTAAAACCTACAAATGATCTACCAGATGAACACAGTAATTATTTAAGTTACTTTAAGTATTGTTAAATATGTAAATAAGGGATTTTTATTGATTTTTTTCATATTTTATTCAAAATCTATTATTTTCCTCAAAGCTGTTTGTAACCGACTTTGTTGTCTGTTTTGTTTTATGTAGTTTTCTTGGTGTTACAAAACTCCTGAATAAAGTCATGAAGACATCAGTATGAAGCGTGGACTTTATTTTGTTGACCAGTGTAGTTATAAGTATTAAAATGAACAAAATATCCCTAGTCATGGATAGTGGAATGAGAACAATTTATTCCCATTTGTTTTTATTTAACCAATTTTTTGGGGAAAAAAATTTAATTTAGCTTAACTGACATGGCATTGTATGGTATAGTTATTCTATACAAAAGCTCAAGGTCACTTCCAAATAATATTTTAGTCATGATTATGCCAAAAACTATAATTGGCACATTGGGCACTTTGATACGGTTAGCAAGCTAGAACCTGTTACAACTGAGTAGTGAGTTTGATCTTCACTGGGTGCCTCATACTTTTGGTCTTGTGCCACATCTAAACTATGCTTAAAAAAATCACTATATAATTGGCACACTGTTTTAAAAGTTTTTTTTCTTTTTGGACACACCTGGTACATAAACATTTTTCAACCATACCTGAGAAATGGTTTAATGACATTTCCTTGCATCTGTTTCACTGCTTGACTTTCACAAATCCACACACTAAGATCAACAGCTAATATTTGACCTCGTAAACTTTCAAGACGTTTGTGCTTCTTGATAGGTGCAAGTATTGACCACAGATGATTCACCCCCATGGCTGAAAATTAATAAAGAATGTGTAAAATATAAATCAATATGGTTTAAAAAATTCTCAGAAACATTTAAGATTTAATATTCAAAACTAAACTACAGTTATGAATTTGCAACATATAGAAATATGAACCCCAAATTCAAAAACAAAGAAAAGATAGGTTTGTTCAGATAAGAACACACAGCACAGATGTTAAGGAACAACAAACAGAAGATGAACATTTGTAAATAATTTTATATAAGCACAAAAACAACAAAATATGGAAAGAGTATGGGATAACAGATTAAAATCAATAAAAGACACATTTGATACTGGGTGTTAGTTCAAGCATTTGATACTGGGTGTTAGTTCAAGCATTTGATACTGGGTGTTAGTTCGTGTTTCCTGAATTGTAAGTTCAAATGTTCATAATGGCAAATAGACTGAATCTCTTTAAAATGTCCAACTAAAAGTCAGTAGTTCTTTCTTCGAGGTAAGATGGATGACTCTGGAATGGTATGTGTACTTCATTTCCCCTCTAATAATCAAATTACATCCAAGATGAAATTGGGGTGATTTCTCTTGGTATAATATTCTCTTATTCTCTACACATATAGTAGCTGAATAAATCCAGGATCCTTGAGAATAATATCTCCTTATTCCTGACAAAACAAATAATAAAATAAGTTAAAAGGCACATCTCTCATGATCACATGAGGAGAATCAATTTTCTCACAACCTGTCACAGTCAGAGATTATCAGGAAACTGAAGATACAATTAAAAATCCTTGGGTGACTAACTTTAGGAGATCAATTTATCTAGTTGTCAAGCAACAAAAAATTCTTTCCTGTCATTTCTTAGTCAAGACAGGACTTAGTTTAGATAAGAAATAAAAGAAGGAAGAAAAGAGGCAACACAAAGACAATGCATCTTTTAATAAATTGATTGTACATCTGATTTAACATTCAACATTGAGAGCCATGTCACACTAAATACATTGGAAATAAATAATTGCAATCGTTTGAACTGGAAATTTTGTTATTGATTCTTTAAGAATTGTTGTAAAGATTATCTGTTACAATACAGACTTAATAATTCTCTCAAAATTAACCTATTTTATATTTCAATCAGGATTTTAAAAATTATTTACACATTTGGAGATGGTATTAATTTTTAGCTTTCCATGCTTAGGAAATATTACAGCATTTACTACATTCCAGTCTATTGCTTTTGTATCACTTATCTGCTACTTGTAATGAACCAAAGTGTGACTTTCCTGCACTATCCAACTCAAGGATTGAATTCACCAGGGAACTAGATATATTTTATCAAACTCTTTAATTCACTAAGAAGGCCAGAGGGTACAATGGCTGAAACTTTGTGAGTATACTAGTCCTAATGTAAAGGTATATAATATTAATTCCTAAACTCAAAAATTTAAATACAATGTATTTCTGTAATTTTTGCTATGTTAGCACTATCTTTCTTGCATTGACAATAGCAGACTGTTCCAAGACAGGAGATAAAAAGACTAACTGTGAATGAACATGGTAAGACATTAATAATCAGATAAGTATGCTATCATTTTTTAAAGGACATGGCCTATCTCCCAGACGAAAGAGGGACAAAATCACCTGTGCCATACATGGTCATGCAAATTACTTGGTGCTTTAGGACTAATTAAATGCCTGTAAGTGGGAATGAAAAAAATCTTTATAATTGATTGGGGCACACTTATCAATTATTTTTGTGGGAGAAGAATTACAGATGGTGAGAAAAATGCTTGAATGAACCAGCTGTGAGATTGTGGGACAATGACATGGCAGTGAGGAATGTGAAAAGAATTACTGCAGATATATTACAAATATATTACTACAAGCTATTTAGCACCATGACAGACTGATCTGATCCAAAACTAATACTGAAATTTGATGGCTTTGATTCTGAACAATCCATTGTCAAATGGATAGGGAAGGCATAATTAATATGTCGGGTGTGTACAGTGAAAATGATTGAGTTTGTAATCCTGATGCATCTAACAGGTGATGCATATGCAGTATATCAGTAGCTGAGTGAAAAAAGAAAACAACTTCAGTTGCATAAAGGAAACCCATATATAGCCTTTGTGACTGACTCATTTGCAGTGATTTGTGGAACAACATTTACACCCTAGAGAGTCTGTTGATGTTTTTCTGGCAGAACTCCAGAAACTTTCAGTTCTGTTTGACAGAACAAAGCTCAACATGTGTTTTTGTGGCTGGTATATTGAAGAGTGTCAAGCAGCTCCTCCATGCATCTTGACAAAATGGACATTACACAGGTGCTGGCTTATGTGAGGGAAATATTAAATAACATTTTCGTGGAAATGGAACTAGCCATGGCAGCTGTAAAACCAACACATAAACCAGTGGAAAGAATTGCAAATGCACCAACAAAATGTTATGTATGTGATGGTCTAAACCATATGGCTTGTGACTGTCTTGCTTGAAACAAGAGACTGAATGACAGCTGTCCAAAGCGCTGAAAAACTTCATGTGCTTTCAGTGGGAGGATCCAGGTCATTTGTTGCTGATTGTTCAGGAAAAGAACAAGGGAGAGAGTCTACAATGCCAGTCTTGACTCCGGCAAAAGGTGAATTCAGTGCTGCCCACAACAGAGATGTATGTGTGCAGGAAGAAAATTGTTGCTCTAGTGGATTCTGGATGTTCTTGGACTATTGTCAGCAGAAAGATGTGCTGGATATGTAAAAAGAAGGATGTTGAAGTGATGACATTTAGTGGAAAAACATGCATGATTGGTGTTAGGCAGATAGATCTTCAGATGGACAGAGAAACTGCAAAAATAGAGGCTTTGATAGTACATAAGGGCTTGCTTGGATTCAACGTACTGATCAAGCATTGATGCAGTCTAGGCTCTTGGTAAGATTTCCATTTCAAAGTCAGGAGAGATGCACTTCCTCTGCAAGCAAGTTTCTGCATATGCAATAGCAGTACACTCAATTGAAGAAACATATTTTCACACGGAATTCAAACATCGATGAAATGAGTGGACTGCATCATAGAAAGAGACAGACAGCAAAGCACTCTGCAAGCTGCAAAACTGCATTGCAGTGTATGCCATGTTGGCAAAAGTTAAGAAATCCTATGGAAAGAAAGTGTGCCGATGGGTTGAGAAAGGTTGGCTTATTCCCTAAGATAAATGAAAATTTGGACACTCCGAAAAAGCTTCTTCTATTAAAGGCCTTCATGCAAAAAAAAAAAAAAAAAAAGATGAAGGTGCAGCTTGTAATGGATAACCGGGAGCTTAACCTCCATGTTGACGCATATACAGTAGACACTGATATTCGCACCAGCAAACTAACAACGGAGGCAGAAAAGGCCAAAATTTTTCACTACTGGACCTCAAATCTGCCTACTTACAAGTACATATTAAAGAACAACTTTGGCCATACCAGAGTTATTTTCCAAGGCAGAAGGTACTGCCTGACTAGATTGGGTTTTGGTCTGAATGTTGCACCCCACTTCCATAATGAAATCTATTGTCAAAGCAGGGCAGAAAAAATTCAAAAAGACAACCTCAGCAATATATCAATGACCTCTTCATAGATGAAGATATTGCATCTGTAAATCTTGTTGTGGGAAACTTGTTGCTCTTTGGACTGACAAGTAAGATCCTTGACTTGGTTGTCTAGAGGAAGGACGGCTCCTGATTGGGGAAAGGTGGCAATATGCTTCCAGATCTCCTGAAGTGGTTATCAGGAGAAAAGTGTTCTCATTTAGTGACAGGAGTGTCAAACACTATCCAGTATGTGGATGGTTAAGGTAGCAATCAACATCATCAAGCAAAAAGCAAGTGTGTAAACAAAAGGTTAGGATGATCAAACAAATGATGTCCCACTTAAAAGAATGTTGACAAAGACTAGTACCTGAGTGAAGCAGACCAATCCATGTAACAGTGTGTGGAGGTTAAAGAATTTACTATGTCAAAGAGTTTGTTTTGTTGGTGGCCGTTATCCTTGTCAGGTCAAACCAAAACATCATGGCCATGATTACCAGAGTCCCAAGGAGGTGCCTAGAAATGGAAAATGAAACTCAAACTGTGCTACAGGTATATGCTGCAACCAGCATTTAAATGGAGTTCAGCCAGATTAAGAAAATACACCTGCACTGCCGACATCCTGGTGTTAAATGAACAACCTAGTTTATTAGGAAGATCATCCTATCCACAACAAAAAAGACTGTCAGATTGACAGTTAGATCCTGTTTGGAATGTCCATAAGTTGATCCAGCACTGATCCAATGGCAGAGAGGGAAACTGCGGACAGCAGGTATAGGGCAAAATCTGGCGATGAACATCACCCATTATAGAGGCACTCATTACTTGTCCCTCATAGACTGAGGGCCTCCCTGGTTTGTCATTTGGCAACCTTTAGTATGAGTAGATTCTGCTGCTGTAATTCAGCATCTCACAGCAATCTTTCTTTTTTGAAAGAGACACACCTGAGAAGATCCTGATAGACAACAGCACAGCATTCAATAGTAAGAATTTCAGGACATTTACTGAAGATTGCATTTCTGATGTGTATATGCACCATCTGGAAATGGCATTGATGACTGTTTATATGGAACTATAAAGCAGATCACTGCCAGGAAGCAATGAACTGGTTCAATGTTACACCAAAGGATGGTGTTCACAGTGAGACTGTTCTAGCCATTGCAATGGACTCCAATGAAGTTTGCATGAAAAGTGTTGATAACATCGTACCACTGAAGGCTGAGTCTAGACAAAGAATATATAAAAAAAATGTTATACTGGCAAAAAAGATTGCCCAATAAATGCATGAATAAGTATAGAAAAAGAACAGTGACCAGAATCTTGAGTCCCTAGGCAGTCTACGTAGAAGGAATATCACGCTATATGAGAGACCTTTGTCATCTCCCTCAAGTAGTGGGTGACCCTGTGGTCACATCAAATGATGATGGAATGTCTCTACCAATGATGGACAACAAGGATGACTGTTTGACTGTTGGTGACTGATCAATCAAGCGAAAGTGATGGTGAAGATGATCAGCGAGTCATAGCAGAAACTGTTGAAGAGGCAAGTAAGCCTGTTGTACCAACACTTCGAAAAGCACCATACACAAGAGACCTCCTATTGACTGCTAACTATATGATTATGATATAAGAGTCTTTAAGAGAGATAATGTAATGGATGTAGTCTATCTCCCCAATGAAAGTGGCACAAAACTGCCTGTGGCATATACAGTCATGCAAATTACCTTGTACCTTAAGATTAATTAAATGCCTGTAAGTGGGCATGAAAAAAAATGTATAATTGACACATAAAAGTTTGTCTTTGCAGGAGAAGGATTACAGATGGCGAGACATTTAAACAAGTCATCTGCGAGGTTAAAGGACAATGACATGGCAGAGAGGAATGTGAAATGAATTACTACAGACATAAATATAGCATCGATAAAATGTTTACTAAGAAAAAGCAATTTTTTTATAAAACACTTGTTAAGTTAAAAAGTAATTATGAATTGAATGATTATATCTTTTCTGTATTAAAAAAACAGATTAACTAAAATTTTATTCCAAAGTTCATCAAAGAATAAATGAGACACAAGACAAACAAGAACACTTTTTCAAAGTAACACTTAAATATTTGTTGAAACATATTAGTTTTGAAGCTATATGCATAGAGAAGACAGTGAAAAATTAATTTATTGACAATGATTTTTTAAATTAGCATGCTGACATCTGTGCTAAAATACAAATCTTTAGTAACATGAAAATGTAAGAAAAGTAAAAATATTACAAAATACTTGTGTAATATTGAAAGAGATAAGTGCAATATCCTTAAAGAGAAATGGAAAGATATATTAATAATTTTTGAAGATCATAAATGACAAAAAGAAGTGCAGAATGAAAAGAGAGAATAATTATTAGATTAGAGAGAAAATGAGAGCAATAGTGGACCAAAGAGTCCAAAGCTACTTATTTTTTTACATAAAGCTTCAAAGACGTTGCTTTAAAATTTCCTAAACCAGCTAAGTATTTGCGATTTTTACTAATGAGTAAAAAAGATAAAATTTAAATTTTAAGCTTATCTAAAAAAAAAAAAAATTAATAAGTAAATAAATAAATGATCTCCAAAAATCAAAAGTAAAAAGGGTAATGTAAAGTTCGAAAAATTCTCGTGTGTGAACTTTTAAAATAATTCTATTTTTTACAGCCAGTTGATTCTTTTTATTTTACATGTGATCAAAATATATATTCTTCCCATCGCTGGAGTATTTCCTCTTTCTCTAATATGATTGTCCCTTCCTTGGATTTTATGCATCCTGTTGAGGATGCAGGTTTTTTGTCCTGTCAGTTTTCTTATCTCTTTATGCATCTCTGCTTTGTTGTTCCTGCTCAGTCTCTCTACTTCTGCACATTTGTTGTTGAGCCATTCCTCTTTGGCTTGTCTGCATTTGTTCCTTATCTCCTTGTGAAGTTTTTTGTACTCTGCTCCGTGTCTTGGCGTTATTTTTTGTCTCCTTTGCATCATGTGGAGGATCTCTTCGGTCATCCACTCGTTTTTTCTTCTGCGTCTGATTTCCTTTGGGGCTATGTTGTTCGCTGAGGTCACCATCACTTCTTTTAGTGAATCCCATTAGGATCTCTTTTGCGACAAGAGAGAACAACCGAGAATACACAAGGAGATGGATGGGCCGGAAATACTAAAATCCGAAGTGGAAGCTGCAATGGCCAAAATGAACAGAAACAAAGCACCTGGCCCAGATGACATAGTGATAGAGCTGCTGACAGCCTTAGAAGAATATGGCATAGAAAAGATTACCGACATTTATAGCAGCGGAATAATACCAGACGACCTATGCAAGTCGATATTTATAGCGCTGCCGAAGAAACCTGGTGCAAACGAGTGCGAACTACACAGAACTATCAGCTTAATGAGTCACATTACAAAACTGATTGTCAGAATCCTGATGAATAGAGCGAGAAGCAGAATCAGGCCAGAGATAGGGCAGGAACAGTGCAGGTTCGTCAAGGACACTGGAACAAGGAACGCCATATTCATGATTAGGATGCTCTCTGAAAGGGCATTGCAAATGAAGAAAGACTTGTACCTGTGCTTCATTGATTAAGCGAAGGCGTTCGACAAAATACGACACAAAGAATTGATGGAGATGCTGGGCAATCTCGACATTTTCGGCAAAGACATAAGAATAATCAAGAATCTCTACTGGCAGCAAACGGCCTGCATATGGACAGGTAACGACCTCAGTAGATACACAAAGATAGAAAAAGGCGTAAGACAAGGATGTGTCTTTTCACCGGATTTGTTCAACCTATACAGCGAGAATATTTTGAGGACCCTAGATGACACGCCAGGATTTGTTATTGGAGGCCACAACCTGAACAACATAAGATATGTGGACGATACAGTGCTGATTGCGGACACGGAAAGGAAACTACAAGACCTCATACAGAAAGTAGCAGTGGAGAGTGACAAGAAGGGACTACAAATAAACTTTAAGAAAACTGAGTGCATGGTCATCAGCAAAAGATACAATCCAAAATGCCAAATACAGGTGGAGAATAACAGAATCAAACAAGTACAAGAATTTAAGTACCTAGGAAGTGCTCTAACAGGAGATGGAAAGTGCGACACGGAGATCTGAAGGCGAATTGGCATGGCAAAGGACATGTTCCAGAAGATGAGCAAAATACTAACACACAGGAAAATCTCAATAGAAACGAAGAAAAGAGTTCTGGACTGCTACGTGATGTCAGTTCTTCAATACGGCTGTGAATGCTGGACAATATCATCGAAAATGAGGACAAAACTGGAAGCAGCCAAAATGTGGTTCTACAGAAGGATGCTACGGATATCGTGGACTGAGCATACAAGCAACGACGAGGTGTTAGAAAGAATGGCAACAAAAAGGAAATTGATGCTGAGCATCAGGAAGAGACAACTGAAGTTCCTGGGACATGCAATGAGGAAGGAGAGCCTGGAGAACCTGATACTGACTGGACAGATAGAAGGAAGGAGAGACAGAGGAAGGCAGCAGATAACATATTTGCAGGGACTGATCAGGTGGATGACGGAACGGGAGCAAACATACTAAGAGCCACAAGGGATAGGGAGACGTGAAGAGCCATGATCGCCTACGTCCTGAAGGGACAGGGCACATAGAAGAAGAAGAAGAAGAAGAAGAAGATCAAAATATAATAGTTTGCATTATGTCCCTTTACATAAAAAAAAGGATGTGCGTTGTGGTGCATTGGATATCAGCTCGGGACGAGAAATCGGGGAGCCAAGTTCGAGTTCCAGCCGAATTCATTGCATTCACTTACGCGCAAATACTCTTAGGAAAAGTATTAATCCGTCTCTTCCCTCCAGTTATGGGTTAAATAACAGGACAGATTGGGTTCTATAGCCTTGGCCGGCAATCAGTCTACCGCAAAATGCAATGGCAACCTACTGCGGCAGAATAATCTTCTGTCCAGTCAGTCATGTCTCTTTCGAGACATGATCGCCCAAGCGTGTATCACGTATGGGCCATTTTTGTCAGTCAGTTAAGTGCCATACGGTATGGCACTTAACTGACTGACAAAAATAACTTTATTCAGGGTTACTCAAAGTATTGAAAGTTGTTTTTGATAGTATTTTGTTTGTATGTTTAAGGAATTTTTTGATATCGTAATAAAATGTTAGAAATACAGTAAAAGTAAGTCACTTGATTAACGAGTTGTAACTGACCCGAAAAAAATATTTTCATAAAGCTTTGAATTTGGACTGTTGCGATTATTAGTACTAGTAGTCAGTGTTAAACAATAAGAGTGAGGAGGGCATATCTACTAAAAATGTTTTTTTTTTTTGTTTTTAATAAAGCAAGTAATTTTGTATAAAAGTTAATTTCTATAAATAATCATAATCCAATTCATCCTTAAATCTCTAGTGACAAAAATTTTAAAAACCTACCAAATTATCTGCTCATTTTCCGATTTCAATAAAAATTTTGTTTGGTACTTTTCAGTTTTCATGTCATTTATGATCATTCGTAAAATAAATAAAAATGTTTACAGGAATCATTTTGTAAAGCAATCAAATCTCTTAGCAAAATTAATAATACCACAAGTGACAAATAAGAAATTTACTGCAGCAGTTAAGTTTTCAGTTGTGCTCTAAAAGCTGTCGGGGGATTAAATTATGGCCACTTAAAAGCACGTTAAAATTTAGCTTCATTATTCAACAACATAAACTTTTAATTTCGATATTTGACCACAAATAATGTTTCGTATTTTTATATTCAGGATAATTCCACAGAATCCACACATAATTAATTTGACGAAAAAGCTGTCCTAATGTTTGTTGTAGCTGGATGCTACAACAAACATATGTCATCATGCTCTAAGCAGACCTACGTTAATAATTTAATCATACTAATAATTAAATTAATACTTGAACTGTCTCTAAACTTTCAATGTTGAAGTAAAGTAAAAGATTAAAAAACTTGCTGAATGATAAAAATTTAACATCCTTCAATGCTGGGTGGTGAAATTTTATGGCCGATTTAAATTATAAACAACATTTCAAAAATGCAAATAACTACCACAGTACAAATTCTATAAGGGGCATAAAATTAAAAATTTCTATATCAGAATTTTGTCTAAACTAGTTTATTAACGATACAAGATTTGGTGTTTTATTTTCGTTACCTGGAGGAGGTACCTAAATTGCTGGAAATATAAAACATTCAACTACGAAAATGTTAAGTTTTTCTTTCTGTAACTATGTAAGATTTTGTTTTTGTTTACTATCACATTGAAAAAACACATTGTATTTTTGTTTAAAAGACAAAATTTATGAATAAGTAACAATATGAACATTTAATTCTTTATCTCAGAAATAGCAAATTTATTTTATATATGAAATCGAGAAATGGAAAAACAACTGTCAATTCTGCAAAAAAGTTAATTTAAAATTACAATTACTTACAAAAAAAAGTAATTAAGTAATAACTGGTTATAGTTTTAGTAACTATAAAAATTCGCTAATTTTGTTTTATTTCTACAGAAAGGTTAAAGTAAATATTTTCTTGCCATCGACAATTACTTACCAAACTCTCAACAAGTACACAAAGAAAAAGTGATATTCAAAATAATTACGTTAACCCGCCAATCCGGAAGTAAGAAAAAAAAAAAGTAAATATTTACTTGGACATGTGCTTAGGTGTGTGGAAACTAAACTTTTACTCTTTTTTTTTCAATTAAAATTTCTGAAAGTTATTGAAATTTGATGAAATCACTTGTTAAAATTAAGTGAACCGCTGGAAAGAGGCTTTTACACAAGTACAACAAATATTTGAAAATTAAATCAAGGGATATTATTCTCGATATTATTCGAACGGAAATGACAACACTCTGCTGCTGACTTATGTACCGCCACGAACTTTATTAAAAAATATCCGTAAAACGCATTTTAAATAATTTAAATTTACCTTCTTTAAACTTTAATTGGTGAGGTTCCAGAACAACCCGGATTAAAAAGACGGTTTTAATGCAGGCTATCCGGTCCACAAAAATACAACACAAATTTCGAAAAAAGACAACGCAATAACAAATGTTGTATAAAAAATATGAAAATGTTTTATTTGACAATATGTATCCAATATAAACATTTTATACAATTCTGTGCATCTTTTGTTTGACAGCAAAGTGTCTTTTATTTGCGTGAATGTTGGTGGAATAAGTGTCTGTTGGATTTGAGTGTATAGTCACGTGTATTTCCACACAGCTACATTCACTCATTACACACGTTACAATCTCATGATAATCTTGCTTTTCCGCTCTTTTACGGGATGTATATGTAGCAGACACGTGGTACACCCAAACAGTAGGAGCAGATCCAGAGAACAGAAAGGAAGGCAGTACACAGCTGCCCCCAGTAACATGCCGCTATTGCGGGGTACGCGCTCTTCAATATCAAGCAATTCTCTCACACACCCGCACTAATTGCAAGACGCAAGTAGATGCCTTTATATTTCTTTATATAACACTTGTACAAATTTCTACAGTTGGCACAAGAATTTTAACACGCACAACATGTAAGACCAACTCACCTTCTCCTACTAATTATTCTTCTAACTTTACAAAGATGAACTTAGCAACGGACTCAGAAAATTTCAGCAATCTTCTAAGAATATTATTCCCAACACAACTTACATATGACACTGATAAATCTTCCAGTGACAAAGAACTTTACAACTTACCTCAATTGCTGTAACACAATCCTATGCAGAGAATGAAAGACATTTTTAATCAGACACATTCAACGTCTGTACAAAGTATGTAATTCTTGTTGTTTGTTAATACACTTTTATAAATACAAATAATGCTTTGACCATTTTATTCTATGTTCCATTTACTAATTTCATAAATGATTTCAACCGTATAAAATAATTGTTGGAATGCAGGAATTTAGTTAAGAAGTTCTTTGGGAAATGGCCTTGTGCCATGTAAAATTTAAACCTAAATTTCTATGCATCTGAGGCGCAAACAAAATCGCGGAATTGGCGTTTTGAAGCTATATTAAGAAGCGAACGTTTTCACAACATTCAGCTACTTTTTGGTGATTTTATAGCTATTTTTATAGCCATTTCAGTGCGTTTCAGCTCTCAATATTCTACAAGTTTTTTCAAGGAATTTTCAAAAAATGTAAACCAAAATTTCAAAAGCATTTTGCTACAGAAAGTTTGAAATACTTCAAAAATTAGACTTCAGGCGTTAATTTTAAAAATAGAGAGGGAGTGTCAGAAAATGTTGGTATAGAAGGTGGAGGGAGAAAAAATGAATTAAATCAAAACATTAGTTAACAGAATGTTGCTAAAAGTAATAAAGTCATTTTAAAATGTAGGAGAAAGTCATTAAGTGCTAAAAGGCCCCTACACTCCTGTTGCGGAGAGGGCCGAGAGGTGTGAGTGATAATCGTCCGTGCAACTAAGAAAGTAGACACAAAGGCAAGGAAAGGAGACGGCAATAGCAAAGAAGGATGATAAGAGATGTGACACAAGGTCTTTTTTTAATGTGGGGAACTGGTCAAAAGATATAGGTTCAAAACCGGTCTAAACTGGTCTTATTCGCTCATTTCGGATCCAGCTAGAAGGCCAAAGCCCCCCTAGCCGAGTGATATTTACTCTTCTCCCCCCCACTTGAGAGAGATGTGACACAAGCTCTTTTTTAATGTGTGGAACCTGAGCGCGTATGCCAAGGTACTGGTCAAAACATTACCTATCCACTGCGGTGAATAGGTTCAAAACCGGTCTAAACTGGTCTTATTCGGTCATTTCGGACCCAGCTAGAAGACCTGAGCCCCCTAGCCGAGTGATATTTACTCTTCTCCCCCACTTGAGAGAGATGTAACACAAGGTCTTTTTTTAATGTGGGGAACCTGATCGCGTACGCTCGCTAAACAAATAAATGACTATAATTAATTTCAGGCCCTATTAATTACAGTCAAAAGGGTATTCGGTGTTTGTTGACTGTATTTAAATTAATTTCGGTTCGAAATTAAAGGTCTTTTGTTTCTTGTTTCGTGGCGAATATTAAGTTTTTGTGTTTTTTTTTTGTTTGTTTGTTTGTTTGTTTGAAAAGAGGTCGTTGCTATTTTTAGCACACGTGGGTCGTGACCGTTCTCTGCCAACAGGCGTATCCGGGATTGTTTACACAAAGTGGGAGTGGTGATCAGGCACACCGCGACAGGGCTCTCTCCCAGGATAATTGATCATCATCAATTAGAAGTAAACGTATGTCTTGTACTTCTTCGGAAAGGTGACTTTCTTTCCTAGACGGGTCTGCCTGGTTGGAGTGGTGGGTGGTTCTGGGAATGACTCTGACCTTGGTTGTGACGGTTGCGATTGTGTGGTTGTTGGAGCAGGTGGGCTTCTGGGTGTGTTGAGAGGGGTTCTGTCTCCCGTGGAGAATATTTTCCGGAAACGCTGGTTTGACTGTGTCAATAGAGATGGTGTCCGTCCGGTTTCCTCGATCAATGGTGATATGCTTCTCAGGGTGTTTTAAAACTTTGAAGGGACCCTGGTATGTTGGTGTTAGTGGTTTCTTTGCCGCGTCATTTTGGACAAAAACAAACTCGCAGTCCTGAAGTTGTTGTGGAATGTGGATAGTTGGTGATGGCTGCCTGGGTGGTGTGTACTTCAGTTGGGCCATTTTATGGCGTAGTTCCTGAGTGAAGGGACTTGCAGTAGTGAGGTTGGGTATGATGTCGTCGAAATATTGGTCGGGTAAAGAGTGTGTTGTACCGAAGACTATTTCGGCTGGAGTGCATCCTAAGTCTTTGAGTGAGTTGCGGATTGACAAAAAGATTAGGGGTAGTTCGTCTACCCAGTTGCTGGTGGGATGTTTTGTGGTTAGAGAGGCCTTTAGTGTTCGGTGGAACCTTTCCACAAGACCGTTGGCACAGGGATGCTAGGCGGTGGTCTTGATGTGTTTGACGCCAAGCAGTTGAGTGAATTCCTGAAAGAGTGAGGACTGAAACTGCACACTGCGGTCTGTGATGATGATGCTGGGTACGCCAAAAATTGCGATCCACTCCTGAATGATGGTCTTTGCTACCGTGTTAGCCGAGGTATCTCTGATGGGTACTGCTACTGGCCACCTGGAGAAACTGTGACCCACTGTGAGGAGGTACTGGTAATTTTGGCACATTGGGAGAGGTCCGACTATGTCGATGTGGATGTGGTTGAACGTGCGTCAGGGTTGCTGAATGTGCCTAGCGGGGATTGTGTGTGCCGGTGTACCTTGCATTTATGACACTCAAGGCACGTTGATACCCAATTACGGTTGTCGGTATTCATGTTGGGCCAAACAAAACGATCAGCAATTAGTTTGACCGTTGCGCGCTTGCTGGGATGTGACAATCCATGTAGGTGGCTGGAAATTTGCCTTCTGAGTGCCGGAGGTATGTAGGGTCTGGGTTGATCCAGTTTTGTATCGCAGTACAATATTTTGTTGCTGAAAGGCTCCGGAAATTCTTTCAGTTGCAGGGATGTTTTGGCTAGGACTTCAGGGAGGGTTGCGTCGGATTCCTGGGCCTCTGCTATTAGGTCCTGTCTTCCATAGTGTTGACATCGAGTTTGGATAGGGCATCGGCGACAGTGTTGTTTCTTCCTTTGGCATATCGGATATCGGACGTGAAATGTGAGATATAGTCTAGATGTCTGATCTCGCGAGCCTTTATTTGTCCGAGTTGTTCGACAGGGAAGTTGTCAAGGGTTTGTGGTCGGTCAAAACGGTGAAATTCCGGCCTTCTAGTTGATGTCGGAAGTGTTTGATGGCGAGGTATATAGCCAAATGTTCTTTCGAGAAGGTGCTGTATCTGGACTGAGCTGGCGATAATTTAGCCGAGAAGAAGGCGATGGGTTTGCGTTGGTCGCCAAAATCCTGTTCTACCACAGCTCCAACTCCAGTGTCCGAGGCATCTGTTGTTAGATATATCTGAGTCCGGGTGTCTTCGTTGGAGTGTGCTAACTTCGTAGAGTTAGCTAAAGAGGTTTTTGCTGCTTGGAATGATTTTTCCTGGTTGCCCTCCAGGGTGATGGCTTTGGTTTTCTCTGGAGGAGATTTATCAGGGAGGGTGAGATTTGAGCATCCAAGGGTTAAACCTATAGTAAAAATTTACCATTCCCAAGAATCTGTCGCAGTTGTTTTATCGATGTGGGCATCGGGAAATCCTGTATGGCTTTTATCTTATCGGGCAGTGGGGTGATTCCCTGCGCGTCTGCGTGGTGTCCGAGAAAGTCTGTATGTTGTGCGCCGAATGCGCACTTGTCTGGGTTGATTCGGAGGCCGTAATGTACTAGACGGCGGAACACTTCCTCCGGGTGTTGTTCATGGAGATCAGCGTCTCTGTTAGCCTCTAGGATGTCATCGATGTATGCAGAGACGTATGATAGGCCACGCAGAACTTCGTCCATCAGCCCCTGGAACGTCTGGGCTGCGTTGCGCAGTCCGAAGGGCATTTTTATGAATTCAAACAGTCCAAATGGGACCGTGACTACTGTCTCTGAAATGTAATACGCTTTGGTCAGGTCAATTGTCGAGAAAATGCGGGCCACCTGCAGACCTGAGGCAAAGTCGTGTGTGAGGCACAGGATACCGGTCGGGCACTGTGGATGCGTTGAGTTTCCGGTAATCCACACAGATTCTGAAATCCCCGTCGAATTTGGGTACTAGATGCAGTGGTGAAGCATATGGACTGTCTGAGGGTCGGATGATATTATCTGCCTGCATCTCTTCAAAAGCTTTCTTGGCATATGCCAGTTTATGTGGAGGGAGTCATCGTGGCCGTGAATATGCTGACTGTCCGGTGGTCTTTATGTGGTGTTGAGTTTGTTGTTTGCTTGCGTCAGTAGGTTTAATGAGTTGTACCGGCGCAGAATTTCTATGTAGCGTGGGTTGTGCTGTGTTGACACGCTGATCCTAGCCGTATTTAAGCTCGATGGAGTCCCTGTGATCTTGATGGATGTTGTGTTGTCGGACAGGGTCCTTGTCTTCGTATGGACAGCCAGGTTGTGTGACACGATAACTAGGCATATATGTATTTTATTATAATAGATTAAAATAGAAAATGGTTAACAATAGAAAATAGTTTAAAAACATATTTAACAAAAGTGAAAAAGAAGAGGAAAAAATAAATAAATAAACGCTTTTTCTTTTATGAGGAAAATTGTGGAAGAGACAAGGGTATCCGATTACTGTTTTAAATCCTACCGCTCTTCCGCTAAATATTTGATTCTTGACTCAGTGATTTAATGTGATAAAGAGATAAGTTCAGGAGGTTGGTTTTCGAATGACCCGGTCAAAGGCTGTCTTTTACTGTATCTTGACCACACATTAAGAATTTTCCGGTGGAAGCTTTATTAAGATAAAAAAAAAAGATAACTGAAATTTCGGACTTAAAGTCGCCAATGCTTATCTTTTAGTTTTATTTTAGCCTGGGGGTCTTTAGTCACTTCCGGATTGTTTTAAATAAATACAGGTGATTTTTCCGAGCCGATCAGTAGAATAGAGTAGAGTGAGAGAGTCAGTTAAGTGAGTCAGTCAGTTGAGTGAGTAGAATCTCCGTTCGTCTTGTTTCTGTCAGTTCGGATTTGTTGATCTCCATTAATTAGAGTTAGAGCTGTGTGTCACATTCGCCTGCCCCAACCGAAAAGGCTAGCTCTAGTCTAAACGAAATAAAGCATCCTTTCAACTCATCCAAGTTGTGGAAGTTCGTTCCTTATGGTTCAATCTTGTACCCCCAGCTTGAGACTGCGACAGTTTCAACAAACTCCCGGCAAACATCACAGCGTGGAGAACGGCCGCCGGAGAAAATATTAGGACCGTCCGTTGGGTGTTACAGTTGTAATGTGCCAAGAAGTTGGCACCAAGTGAGGGTGTTCTGACGTCTGCTGCTGTGAATGACCACTTGAAGTCGCGCCTGAGGTTGATGTTCAAGGTAAGTTCCTTGTTCCCATAGGTTTCTATGGTGGAGCTGTTTGCTGCTCGAAGTTGAAATGGGGTGGGTTTCAAGGCGGATCTGTTGGTGGGTGGTATCACGCTAATGGCTGTGCCAGTGTCAACTAAGAATTTGATGCCATTGTTACGGTCCCACACGTAAAAGAGACGACTGTGTGAGCGAGTACCGACAGGGATCGTCGTCGCTGCCTGTCGGTCTATTTGTTTCCCAACAATTCGTCTGGGTTGTTTCTCCGTCCTGGACTTGAGCTACGGGTACGGCTTCGATTCCGTGTGCGTGGTGCTGGGCTTCGCTGCCTCCGGCGAAGGGAAAGATTCAGGTCTTTCAACTCTGCACGTATCCAGGCCATCTCATCTTCGATGCGTTGTGCGTGGTTTCCGTAGTTTTCAACCTGGTGGACTTTTTGGTGGGCATGGAAGTATATTTTGTCGGCTGAATCGGCCACGGCGTCAAGGGGCGTTTCTACTGGTACCAGGACTAGACTTGCGTTATGTTTGGTGGTAACCGATCCATCCATAGGCTTCGGAGGATGGGTTCTACAATGGTGTTGTTCCAAAGGTGGCTTTTCATCAGACGTACGAGCAGGGATGGGGTTCTATCACATAGAGACACATTAGAGAATAGGTCTCTGATCAGATCTTCGTCCGAACTGGTCAAAACATTACATGTCCACCGCAGTGGATAGGTTCAGGACCGGTCTAAACTGGTCTTAAACTGGTCTTATTTGGTCATTTCGGACCCCAGCCGAAAGGCCGGGCGCCGAAGATATTTACTTTTCTCCCTCACTTGAGAGAGATGTGACACAATGTCCTTTTTAATATGGGGAACATGAGCTCGTACGCCCAGGTACTAGACAAAACATTACCTATCCACCGCAGTGTATAGGTTCATAACCGGTCTAAACTGGTCTTAAACTGGTCTTAATTGGTCATTTCGGACCCCAGCCGAAATGCCGGGGACCGAGGATATTTACTCTTCTCCTCCACTTGAGAGAGATGTGACACAAGGTCTTTTTTAACGTAGGGATCCTGAGCGCGTACACCCAGGTACTGGTCAAAACATGACCTATCCACCTCGGTGGATAGGTTCAGAACCGGTCTAAACTGGTTTTAATTGGTCATTTCGGATCCCAGCCGGACGGCCGGGGACCGAAGATATTTTACTCTTCTCCCCCACTTGAGAGTGATGTAACATAAGGTCTGTTTTAACGTGGGGAAACTGAACGCGTACGCCCAGGACAGTTAGTCAGTTAAGTGCCATACGTGATACACGCTTGGGCGATCATGTCTCGAAAGAGACATGACTGACTGGGTAGAAGATTATCCCGCAGTAGGTTGCCATTGTTTTCTGCGGCCGACTGGTTGCCGACCAACTCTATAGAACCCAATCTGTTCTGTTATTTAACCCATAACTGGAAGGAATAGACGGATTAATACCTTTCCCAAGGGTATTTGCGCGGAAGTGAATGCAATGAATTCGGCTGGAATTCGAACTTGGCTCCCCGATTTCTCGTTCCGAGCCGATATCCACTGCACCACAATGCACTTCCTAAACTGGTCTTAAGCTTGTCTTAATTGGTCATTTCCGACCACAGGCGAATGACCGTGGGCCGAGGATATTTACTCTTCTTCCCCACTTAAGAGAGATGTGACACAAGGGCTTTTTTAATGTGGCGAACCTGAGCGTGTACGCCCAGGTACTGGTCAAAGCATTACCTATCCACCGCAGTGGATATGTTCAGAACCGGTCAAAACTGGTCTTAATTTGTCATTTCGGACCCAGCCGAACGGTCGGCCGGGCCACGGATATTTACTCTTCTCCCCCATTTGGGAGAGATGTGACACAAGGTCTTTTTTAACGTGGGGAACCTGAACGCGTACGCCCACCTACTGGCCAAATATTACCTATCCACCGCGGTAGATAGGTTCAGAACCGGTCTAAACTGGTCTTAATTTGGTCATTTCGGACTCCAGGCGGACGGCCGGGGGTCGAGGATATTTACTCTTCTCCCCCACTTGAGAGAGATGTGACACAAGGCCTTTATAAATGTGGGGAACCTGAGCGTGTACGACAAGGTACTGGTCAAATATTACCTATCCACCGAGGTAGATAGATTCAGAACCGGTCTAAACTGGTTTTAATTTGGTCATTTCAGACCCCAGCCGAAAGGCCGGGGGCCGAGGATATTTAATCTTCTCCCCCACTTGAGAGAGATGTGACACAAGTTCTTTTTTAATGT
The DNA here is from genome assembly GCA_037127315.1 of Ascarosepion bandense. Taxonomy (NCBI): domain Eukaryota; kingdom Metazoa; phylum Mollusca; class Cephalopoda; order Sepiida; family Sepiidae; genus Ascarosepion; species Ascarosepion bandense. Next base: position 3,982,571 of record JBBBDQ010000625.1, on the reverse strand, counting down.
GCGGAACCAGAGCGCGTACGCCCAGGTACTGGTCAAATATTACCTATCCACCGCAATGGATAGGTTCAAAACCTGTCTAAACTTGTTTTAAACTGGTCTTAATTTGGCCATTACGGACCACAGCCGAAAGGCCGGGGCCCGAGAATATTTACTCTTCTCCCCCACTTGAGAGATGTGACACAAGCTCTTTTTTAATGTGGGGAACCTGAGCGCGTACACCCAGGAACTGGTCAAATATTACATATCCAACGCGGTTGATAGGTTCAGAACTGGTCTAAATTGGTATTATGTTGGTCATTTCGGACCTCACCCGAAAGGCCGTGGCCGAGGATATTTACTCTTCTCCCCCAATTGTGAGATATGTAACACAACGTCTTTTTTAATGTTGGGAACCTGAGCGTGTACGCCCAGGTACTGGTCAAAAGTTAGGTGGATAGGTTCAAAACCGGTCTAAACTGGTCTTCGTTTAGTCATTTCGGACCCCAGCCGAAAGGCCGAGGATATTTACTCTTCTCCCCCACTTGAGAGACGTGTGACACGATGTCTTTTTTAATATGGGGAACCAGAAGGTAATGGTCCAATATTACTTATCCACCGCAGTGGATAGGTTCAGACCGGTTCGGTATTTACTAGCCTTCCCACGCAAGGCCAGATGTGACACATGGTCATTTTATAGTGGGTATTCCCGGCCCGGTTCTGGTCTTAATTTGGTCATGTGCTAGCATTAATAAAAAAACGTTTATACAACAACAGTGAGCCCGCTAAACAAATGAATGACTATAATTAATTTTAGGCCGTATTAATTACAATCAAAAGTGTATTCGGTGTTTGTTGACTGTATTTAAATTAATTTCGGTTCGGAATTAAAGGTCTTTTGTTTTTCTTCGTGGCGAAAATTAAGGTTTTGTGTTTTTTGTTTGTTTGAAAAGATGTCGTTGCTATTTTTAGCACACGTGGGTCGTGACTGTTCTCTACCGACAGGCGTGATCGGGATTGTTTTACACAAAGTGGGAGTGGTGATCAGGCACACCGCGGCACTCCCACTAAGATGCGAGAAATACAAACTTTATAAAGAAATGCATGCAGTTTTTTTCGATGCAACTTTTGGTGCTTGTCTGAACTTACCCCAGAACAACAAAATTTATTTCATATGTTTACAGCAGAAATAGCTCCCTGATTATCTGATTAAAATATTTTACTTCAAAGATAATTTATGCCCTGCAACTTTCTGTAACAGGTTCTTTGAATAATGTGATTATTTCACAAATCCGTTAACAATAACAAATATAAACACGTGTCACGATCTGTATCAGCCATGGGAAAGCAGAAAAAAAAAAAAACAGAAATGAAAACTCAAAACTATTTGTCGATTCAAATAAAAATGATTTCATCCTTTATTAAGGGTAAACATGGAACTCACTTGGACGGTAAATAATGAAAATGCAAACAGGTCTTTTTAGGTGCGTGTTAATTAGACATCAAAACTAGCAATTTGTTATTTTCTAAGAAGGTTACACAACCTAGTGCATTATAATATTTTCATAGTTCTATGGCAGGATCTACCGGTAACCTAAGATCATGGGGTAAATGGCTCTGTCAAACGCGTTGGAGTTACTATGCTAGGGGACAAATGTCCCAATGATAACATGTCCATTTGAGCTCTCACATACTCCAATAGGGACCGACTGGTCTGCCGCACCCTATTAGTAATGGTGATCAACTGGAAATACTGCTGACTAAATCTACTCAATCCCTACAATTCAGTCGTCATAACCTCTGAACTATTAGCTATCTCCTGTTTTAGTTAACTCAGGCTACTTATTAACCCATTGAATTATTTGCCAATTCTAGTCTCGTAACATTCAAGATTGCACTCTTCCGTGCCATCTTGGCCAGGATTTTCTGATCCTTCTCTATCCTTCATAGGCTCCCTCTTATAACCTTAACGTCATATTCAGTTATTGTTTCAAATAGGACATTTAGCGCCTTCCCAACTATGGGAACTAATATTCGTTTTTCTCTAGTCTGTAGCAGTTCAATTTCTTTCATGTAATTCCTCATATCCCACTGGCTCTCCAATACAGCCTTTTCCATCTCTAAAGAATATAACAGTCTGAGATACTCTTTCTGTTCTGGATAATTCTGTGCTACTTTTACACTTGCTATTCCCAGCTTCCTTATCTCATCTATCAGTCTGTTTAGTAGCTCCTCGTACAGGTTTAAATCTATCACAAAAGTGACCACCCATTTCGATCTTGTTATTATCACTTCATTTGTCTTCTTAAACATTGTACTTCCGCTGTGTCTCCAGGATTCTATCCTCTTCCTCCTCCTCATCATCATAATCGCAATCATCATCAGAAGTATTGGTCCTTTCGTTCTGGCTATTCCTGCAAGCGTAACAAGATTTTCTTGTTTTTATTCCCCTAATAACTCATTATTCAAATTAATTTCTTACTTAATTATTCCCGATGCCTTTTCACTACTTTACTCTCTTATTGCTTCTTCCAGCTTCCAATTCTTTCTCGTTAATTAACTACTAGTCGACGGGGAGGACGTCTGGGAAGGAGGTGTTTCTTCTTTTTATTCGGGCAGTTTTGACTCTGAGCTCTGGACCTCTTCACTCTCCATTGAATGAACTTTTAACTTTTCTTCATTTCTCAATTTTTTCGAATTTGAGATATATATATATATATATCATTTTTACTCTTCCTATTTACTTGATTCGACTTCTGGTTCACGAAGTTTCAACCTCGATTTTTGGACTTCTTGGCTCTACAAGGGTCGCTCTCTTTGTCCTTCTTTTCTTGACTTCTGGCCTACTCATTTCTAAATTATCAACATCAGCTAACTTTAAATCATTAACATGAGCTCTCTTTGTTCTACCTGCCATCTGATCCCAAATTACATACGACACAAGATCCGTTTGTTCTAGTATGGTTCCCATCTTTTGTCCAGTTTTCCTTCTCTCAAATGAATTTCGTAGTACACAGGGTCCCCACCCCTAAATTCTACGACCTTCCTACTAGCATTCACCCTCTCATTTCTGTAACAAACAACATATTCTGGTGTTCAATTACCAACTCTTTATCTGACTTAACCACCACATCACGGTTGGCCCTTAACAGGTCCTTTACCTTAGCCCTAAACTTTTCAAGGGCTAATATTTCTTCATCTGTTATACCATCTAGCCTCTTTAAGCCCTCTCTTTCCTTTTTATCTAAACTTATTCGTTGCATGGTTCTCGAGGGTCAGGCTCTACCTACTTCCTTCCCTTTTTTTACTTTGACTATCCGGCTGGTTTCGTTCACCAGCAACATGGGCACTATTTCTGCCGCATTCACTACCGTTTCGCACATAACTGCTCCGCTTTCTTCAGGTCTACCTTCCTCTACAGGGACTAATTGAATGATCACTCTCTTCACATTTTTCTCCATCATCAGTCTTCCTCTGCCTGATACTGAAGTTCTAGCGGGTAATTTTATGTCTTCTACTGCCACTACTGTTATACACTTGTCAGGAGAATCTGCCAAGGGCATCTTTACTACCAATTAAATTCAATTCCAGCCCTATGTCTGTGCAGCCAATCTTCTCCTAAGATCATTCCTGCACACAGTTTGGGGGTTATATAGAACTTCTGGAAGCCCCGTGTCCCTCCTACTTTCAATGGAAGATTCACCATCCCCTTTATCCTCATAGAACCACCATCCGCTTGGGTGATTTCTATACCAGGTTTTCTCATCCTTCCCTGACTCCTCAGTTTCCGGTACTCTTCTTCCCTTAATAACTCCAGTGTCTACTATTGCTTTCACCACTGATTCTCTTACCACCACCTCACAAGAGAGCTCTCTCTACTGCGTCAGCAAGGAGAATATCTTAGCTATTTTTCTCCCTGATTGTGGTCATTCCGTCCACCCATCCATGGGTGCTAGCAGCAACAGTTTTTCACCATTGTTACTACGGGGCCTTCCATTACTTTTGTTTTCTTATCAGCGTCTTTCAAATCTATTCCTTAGTCTAATTCTGTATGGGCAGCTTCTCTTCAGGTGTTCTGGTTTCCCACAAAACCAGCACTTTCTTCCTGTGCAGTTCACAGCAAAATGACCTATCTGCCCACACTCCCAACAACACATTCGTATTCTATTTATAAGGACCACCCACCCTCTTATTTCTCGAGGCCACCCTTTGGCGTTTTCCTGGTTCGACTTTCCGGGTTTCATCATCACCTTTTATATGGGGGGGGGGGGGGGGTCCTTTTTCAGCCCACAGCATTTGGCCACATTTCTTCCTTATGAAAGATGGCCTTCATAATGGCACTTCTAACACACCAGGTCATATCTACTCGGCGTGGGTTTATTCCGAAGTCCTCCTCCCATTCCTCTTCTTCTTCTTGACCCATTTATTTACTACAGGGGATTCTTTCTGCTTTCTTGTCTATTATCCTTATTCCACCCAGGGTTCTTTCCCAGGTCCCTCTGCCTAACTATCTCCCGACTCAGGTCTTGTTGTCCTACTATACTTCACCTTGTTCCAAAATTTCTGTCTCTCTTTAACCAGTGCCACCGCTGCTGCCATCCTAACGGGACCCTCTTTTAATACATCGTATCAGATGCGCTCATCCTGTAGCGCTCCGACATACAGGTCCGCCAACTGGACCTGGATCGCCGCGTTCTCTTTAATCTCAACAGGAAAAACCAGAGAGGCTAGTCTCTCCGCTCTCTTCCCCAGTTCCTCTGGTCCTTCATTTCTTTCTTGGACCAGCTTCATGAGGCTTCTCATGGCCACTATGGCCGTTCCTTCATTAGCATATTGTTTCACCAACTGCCAATTGTGGATCTTTTTCCATTATTCTACCTATAAATTCCGATGGTTCTCCCGTCGCAGCGTCGAACGCCATTCACACTACCTTTCACTCAGTCAAATCAATTGACTCTTGTCCACCACCGCTAATCAACCCTTCAATTATTTTGGGTTCTTCTCTCAAACTCGGTATCCTGGGTCCCCCCATTAGACCACTTAATTCCGTAAGCATTCGATATCCTATCTCGTCGATATCTAACTCTGCCATCCCCTGTTCCTCCTCCCCGTGGTCAGACATTTAAATGAGTAAAAATAACAGTCTATAAAACATGAAGGAAATTGGTTGTGTAAAATGGCAAACAACAACAATTTCAGAGTGAAAACAAAAAGTGTCCTACCTGTCACCTGGCTCCGGGTTGGTATCCTTTGTTTCTTGGTCGACGAAAAATCTGTTTTCTCTCTCCTCTCCTTTCGAGCGTTTCGAACCTGATAGTCAAAAATGACTAAAGTCCTTTTGGTTCTCGCTCTCTCTTTATGGTCACTCAGGGTCAAATCCTGGTCACGGAAACCAGATTGTGACGCAGCGTACTGTCGAAGCCTTCGTAGCCCGTTGTCTCTTGCGTCAAGATCGATCCTGTTATGAGAACAAGCCTCCACCTCACACTCCTCGGTCGTTGATGGCGTCGACACAGCAGCTGGTCTTTGGGTTGACCTCTTCAACTGTAATCTCCCTTGCCCACGTTGTGAAATTGATCACAAGAGAGTTGTTCTGAATTCTCACTGGTTGTATTGCCGCCAAGCTAAACCAAGCTGGATACGCGCGCACAATTGCGGAAATATAAACGGCAGCAAAAATAAAATGAATGATGCCTGCATAAACTGTAGATAGTCTTTATATACAAAAGGAAACAAGAGAAAAATAATTACAAATCGTTTTCATCCCAAACTCTGTTCCTATTAATTTGGTGACGGAAAGAAAGTTTCGACGAGTTTCTTTAAATCGGGTCAAAATCTACTGTAAATTCTTTGCGAAAATGTTCGTCAGCGTTTTTTTTTTTTTTTTTTTCGTATTATAAAGTTTTCGTCAGGGTTCTTCTCTTTCTCAGAAGATAACTTTAGTTATTATTATTTCAAACTTTGGTTGACAATTTCAAACTTTGTCTGCAAAATCACATCACCTCCGGTCGGAGTTCTAATGTTGGCGACAAACGGCGTGGCAACTAACTGCGTATCTCTACATCTCTGGCCAGGAACTGTTTGACTTTAATTCTGGTTGGCGGCAGGCTTCTCTACGGTTGGCACCCAATATCCCAACCTTCAACCAGTCTGTTTCACGCATCCAATCATGAACTCTTTTCTCCCACCTTTGAGCAGATTCACTGCATGATGTCAGCTTTCCTTTTGTTGTCTTCTATTTCCTTCATCCAATCATGGGCTGTCTTTACCTTCCGCCTAGACGGGACTAACACATGGCGTCGGTTTCCTCTCAGGGAAATTCTGGTTTAGTCATTCTTGTAATTAATTAATTGTCCTTTTCCCTCCGTCAACATATCTACTTAACCTTTGCTCCTGACTAAATCCCCAATCCGGGGAATTATAAATACTAATTATATCGGAAACATCTCGCTCGAGATTTTAGAAAAATAAAAAAATAAAAGTTTTCCAATTGTTTCTTTCTGCCACGGACAACATCCTGTGGACATATCTCAACACGATCGATTGACACATGAACCCCGTTTATGTCAGCTATCCTATACCTGAACTTTAGCTGGAAATTATCAGTCTAAAAAAATACAAAATTCCCTAACCGCTTTTCGTAGTTGAGAATTGTTTTAGTAATGTCTCCGCTATTATGATCAAGGTGAGTTTGACACTTGACCTCCCAGCTGTCTCTCTGAATGTTATATATCGACAAACAACAAACACGCATATATATAAAAATATGAAGTTATATTTTTATTAATGACGATGGACCGTGTAGAATAGGGAATAGAGAATTGAGAGAGCGCGCTTCAAATGGGTTGACGGGAGTGTAGTCGTATCTGTTGTGTCTCTCTTCACCGGCCAATCTCTGTCGCTCCTCTACTACTACTGGCGAATCCGTGTGCCGAGGTCTTTTTATAATCTTCCAGAACCGGGACTTTTTCTTCCGGTTTTGCCTCGCCCACGCACGCCCACGTAATTCTCAGACACCTGTTCTGTTTGCCTCTGTAGTTATTTCCGCTGCTGCCAGAAATAAGGTCAAACAACATCCGTTCCTTTCAACGACCGGAAACACCCTCGCTTGCATCAGCCTTCCTCGGGTGGGGCCAGATTGTTATATTACATTCTTCGCCCTCCCATTTTCCAAAATGTTCACCTGAGAACATTTTAAGCGCAACACCCTCACACTCCTCCCCATGCCACACAAGCCCGACCATTGTATAAAACATGTGCACGCCAAAACAACAAAACATGTGCATGCCGAAACAAAAAAACAACAAAAAAATATATAGGGGAGCCTACATCGGCAACCCAACAATGTTCGTGTCCACCGTGAAAATTGTTCTACCAGCTCGATGTTTCATTGTTCCTTTTTTTTTTTTTTTAATATCCATTTTCACAGAATTGGGCAAAGTTCTTAAAAATGTTCATTTTCTTTCTCGACTCTGTCCATAAGCGTAGACGCCTCGATGCATAACCACATGATTATAGGCGGTAACCGCGCCCCAGTTTCTAAACTGACATCGAGTAAATGACCTTTGACCAACACCATGCGTGCTTCTGCTCGAGTTTATTGTTACACATGTAACTTCATTTAATTTAATTTAATTTCAAACATACTATGTTTGAACACAGAAAAATGGCCATTATCTGCAGTACATATCATTCATAGTCTGACCGAGAAATGTTCAATAGAAACTGAAGAAAATTACCCTGATTCCAACGTTAATCCGCATGCAATTTACTTGTGGAGGATTAGAGGTTTCATCTATATTAATTTAGTCTAAAAAAATGGACCCGTGACTCGTAGTTCCTTAGTTTGTACAATGTTTTCTATTCCTTGAACTACCTCCTCTGGATTCGAATCCAAGCATATCTGATTTGTTGACATCTCTCTGTTTAACGCAGAGACATTTGAGTGTTGAACACCCGTTGACCCCGGAGTACTATTCACAACGGATAACTCCCTTTCCTTTCCCGAAGCACTGTTGTTTCTTTCACACTTAAAAATCTGCTTCCTAGCTATTATTCCAAGGATTATCATAACGCCGACTATGCCAGCAATGACTCCTATCGTCAACTTCTTCGGGAGTTCTTCATATCCTTCACTAAATCTTTCCATATCTATCTGTTCCAAGGTATGTACTAGTTTGCGGATAGGAATCTCCTCCATATCGCGCAATTCTACCGGCATGGTGTTTACTGAAAAATTGGGAAATTTCTACGTAATTGGGGACCAAACCACTGAACCAGAGACGTATAATTTACTTTATGCTTTAGATACTATTAATAATTTTCCACGTTTGTATCTTCCTAACTATTTCACTTAAACTATCGTTAATCCTCCCACTGCTTCTTTCCCAATCCTATAGCATATCAGCCAATAAGTCTACAAGACTTTTCAGTTGTTCTTTCTTTTTGTTCCGATCAACTGTGGAATCTGCAGGTCTATCCGTGTCAATATAAAGTTTTCAGAAATTAATATATCTTCAAAAAATATTTCCCAAGTCACATAAATGAAAATTCACAGAGGATGTTGAATTGATGGGAACCTGCACAAAAGTATAATTCACAAACATAGAAATGTAAATCATTTTGTAGTGTACAGTCATTGAAAAGAAATAAAAAAAAAACAAAAAAAAAAAACCTAACACTGCACAACCCAAAGAAAACATTGTTATCAACAAGTTAATCCAATTATCCACTTTAAAGAGTAGAAGAAACTTCCTTTACATGATTTTACATTTCACTTACTCAATAAAAGTAAGATTAATTAAGCAACATACCAGTAAACTCACTTCACATATATGGTAAAATATTAACAAAAAAATAAATCATTAACTCAGATGTTTTATACTTACAGATAGGTAAATATCTCAACTTTATTCCTCCCGTCAACCCCCTATGCGCTCTCCGCTAGGCGTACTACTCTCTGCATGTAGTCCCGCACCCCCTCCATTCTACCCTTAATGTGTTCGACACCGAACAATCCGCATTTCTCAATTCTAGGGTCAGATCGGCAAAAGTATGCTGTTCCATTTTTTTTTTCTAACTAGACTTATAAACACGAGCAGAAAATACACACACTATCAAATCAAAGAGTCACCTACCTTGGCTGATGTCTATAGTCGTGCGGCTGCTATATATTTTCGTCTTCTTTTTTCTTTCTATCTGGTAGTTTTAAGTCCGTTGAATTTCAATCGTCGCCGTGGCAACCAGCTCGCATCTAACTGTTTTGTTGTCTCAAAACAGCAAGTCACTAGGCACCAATTATGCGTCTGTTATATATCGACAAACAACAAACACGCATATATATAAAAATATGAAGTTATATTTTTATTAATGACGATGGACCGTGTAGAATAGGGAATAGAGAATTGAGAGAGCGCGCTTCAAATGGGTTGACGGGAGTGTAGTCGTATCTGTTGTGTCTCTCTTCACCGGCCAATCTCTGTCGCTCCTCTACTACTACTGGCGAATCCGTGTGCCGAGGTCTTTTTATAATCTTCCAGAACCGGGACTTTTTCTTCCGGTTTTGCCTCGCCCACGCACGCCCACGTAATTCTCAGAGACACCTGTTCTGTTTGCCTCTGTAGTTATTTCCGCTGCTGCCGGAAATAAGGTCAAACAACATCCGTTCCTTTCAACGACCGGAAACACCCTCGCTTGCATCAGCCTTCCTCGGGTGGGGCCAGATTGTTATATTACATGAATAACAACAATCATATGATATGTATATATTTCATTCTTAGGTAAAACAACCATGATTGTAATCTCTTACTCATATTTATTTTTAATCAATTTGCAATCCTCGGAAAGCGAATTTCTTTTTTCAACAACAACAACAAAAAAACATCGTCTTTTTTGCCTTTGTTCATATCGGAATAAAATAAATGTTTCTTAGTTAAATCTTTTTCATCCGTAATAATAATAATAATAATAATAATAATAATAATAATAATAATAATAAATGAATATAAAAATCGCCACGATAGAGTTGGGCAATATTTACATTGGACAATGTGCAAACATTATGGAAAATCTGTAAATAAACACTGGTATGAACATCACCCAGCACCGGTTACAGAAATAGAAGATGTAACCATTCTATGGGATTACACCATCTACACAGACAGAAAAATTGAAGCAAACAGGCCAGACATTATTGTTAAAAACCACAAGGAGAAAACTTGTCTATTAATTGATATGGCTTGTCCAGCGGATTGTAACATAGCAATGAAGGAATTTGAAAAACTGTCAAAATATAAAGACCTGGAAATTGAAATAGAAAAAATGTGGAAATTGAAAACAAGAGTTGTGCCAGTGATAGTAGGTGCACTTGGAATGATAAAAAATGGAACAAAACAACACATTGAAAGAATCCCTGGAAACCCCAGCTTAAGAGATATACAAAAAATTGTCTTATTAAGTACAGCCTAAGGAAAACTAAGGAAAACTTTATCTATGTAATGCTAGGGATGATAGAGAAGATAGAAAAACATGAAATGGAGCCATAACAACACGCCACGACCTGCCTTAGGTCTCCCCGCAGACTTGGTTGGTAGTAAGACCAAAGCAGAAATCGAAATATGATGAAAAATGACATAATAATAATAATTAGTTCTTTCGTCCGTGCCATGTTAAATATTGTTATACACCCTACATAAAATATTAGGCTGAGTTTCCTTGGCTTTCGCCGACTGAAGCAGCTAGCTGCAAGGATGATATCACGGAGAGCGAAGTCTGCTTGGCATTTAAGATTCGGCAGTGGCAAGTCTCCTGGACTTGATGGTTTACCGTATGAATTATATGTATTATGCTATCTCTCAATGATGTGGCCTTTAAAGGAGGCTGGATGGATTTGCCATACTGTCATCTGTGTGACCTTGGTTTAAAGGAAACGGTTTTGAACACCTTCTACCATTGTCCTCAGGTACACCCTTTTTGGGACCATGTTCACGGCTCGTATTGCTATCTACAACAAGAATGGTGATCTAGACGTCACGAACAGAAGGAATCTTACGATATTAACACTTTTTTTTATCAGGAACTGATTAGATTTTTTATGCATCAGCTCAAGATGAAAATCAGATCTGATAGAAAGCGTTTAATACCGACAAATCTCAGCAAAAGGTGGGTAAAAGTTTCATGTGAATAGGGACAGCCTTGATTTTCTTTTTTAAGTTTCTTTTGTCATAACGGAGCGGTCTTCTGTAAACTCTCCCATGGTTGAGATAGACTTTGTTTGTTTACCTAGTTAGGGCGAGTAAGTATGGTTCCTAGCCTTGTCCCGGTGTTCTCGTTTGTTATGGTCCACGTTGAGAGTCCCAATCTCCCCAGTTTGTTGTTGGCCTATTTCTTATCTAGATTTATTTTATCCCTCCATCTCCGTTAGTGAGTGTGCTTATTTTGCCCTTCACTCTCCGTTAGTGAGTGACTCCAGCCGCTCATAATTTTGTGTTTTTTTGGGGGTCTTACTAACATTTTTTATTTTTAGTTTGAATGGTTTGTTATATTTTAGTTAATTTTAGTTTGCTTTTGGGTTCATTCCCTCCATCACTCATTTTCATCATTATATTTTAAATATATTTTTGTATTTAAAAGAAAATGCATATAAAATAAAATTTTTATGTTATGGTTTTTTTTTTCCATTTTTTTAAGTTCCCCCTGTGAATATGTGGTATTATGGTATATATAAAATTGGAAGGTGATGGATGAGTTCTTGTGGTGAATGTACAAGTTGTAATGAGTGATTGTGTCGTGAATCTGATTAGCTAAATCGAGGAAAGAAAGTGTGAACCAGCTTCACCCCACTTTCCTTTCGGCCTTTTGCCAAAATTATTGTATTGCTGCAATAATAAATATATCCACAAATACAGTCGAGTCATCAAAATCTGACATTAAATAGACTTTCGCTAAAATACCAGAGAATATATCTCTTCAAGTTACAAGGAGTTCACTTCACATCTTTTCAGATAGTTAAAAGCCGCAAACATGACTCTTTGTTTGCAACTGTTTATTGTATAATTGGATGTTTCCTAACATTAATATTGTGCAGTGTCTCGTTTTTTCTTTCTTCTGTTAATACTCACCGGAGCAAACTTAACATCAGTTTGCACTGAAATCACCATAGAACGGTCTTCAGACATACTTTCAATCAAGTATGACACATCTACGGCTACTTCAGAGGCAGTTTTTCGACAACGTAGCAAATATCGTAGACGCTGAGCTGTAATGTTTTTGCGTTGAAAATTGTTTGTAATTGTAAGAATCATATATTTATATTAGCGAAGTTGAAGGCTCATCGTTAACACGTTCTCCGTGGGTTGCATGACAGTAGACTCCTCCAATATGATAAGTCAGTTGAATTCGTGTACTGCTAATATGACACGGAACCTCTTGTTAGAAACAGAAAAATGTTGTGTTCGTGTCGGCGTTGAAAAGCAGAAATAGAAAAATATTTTATCTGAGTCGGCAGTCACAATTTGTTTGGAACAGAATGATACAATGTTCGTTTCTCGACAGATTGTCAGCATTTGTTGGTGAAGGTTAGTCGCCATTTGTTGAATAAAAAATGAGAGAAAAGGTTGCCGCGTGTTCAAATAAAATGACGATATTCATTTAACGTGCAATACACAAATTCTTAGCTGTAGTTATTTTCACGAAATAAAAACTGCTTTCCTGCCTACTGGAAGTCATCATCTGTTGTTCCAGTTTTTAAGTAATCTGTTGAGCAGTCCGACCCTTCCAACTATCGGTCTATTGACTTTTACCTCTTTTTAGCACACTCCCAGGTGGTCTAATCAATGATGAAATGATTCAGTATACCTCATCGCAGAGCCTTTTCTCAGACAAGAAATACGGTTTCGTTTCTCTGGGTCAATTGCTGATGTACTGACGATAATTGTGGTAAAACTCTATCATGCTCTAAATAAAAACGGTGAAGCCAGGGCTAAAGCACTAAACTTCTCGGAAGTCTTTGAGAGGGTCATGCCAGGTCTTCTCTACAAGCCGAAAATTTAAGGTGTCTCCGGACACATTTTTAAGATGATCCAGGCCTCCTTCCAATCAAATCGTGGAATGAAAGCCATTCTGAACGGTCACTCGTCTAGATCCTTTCGTACTTACGCGTGTGTTCCCCAGGGATCCATCCTTGGTCCTCTGCAGTTTTTAATATTCATTAACGACCTTCCTGACGGCACCTACGCTGATGACACAAACATTTCCTCCTACCTCGACAGTAAGGCTGATCAGTCCGACAAGATCAAAATGGCTACTGATGTCTCCATATCACTTCACCTCCGGTCGGAGTTTTAAGTTTGTGGCGATTCGAAATGACTTCGTCTCACTTCTCACAGAAACTTCACGGAAACTGTCGAAGAGCTGTCTTTTAGTATGGTAGGTGGCTGGCAGCGACGGTAATTCGAATTGATTTCGTCACCGTGCGGTACTGGAACTGACTCGCTTTAACTTTGTTCGGTTGGCAATTTCAAAACTTTGTCTGCAAAATCACTTCTTGTCTGGCTTTAACTCTGGTTGGCTGGCAGCAGGCTTATCTACGGTTGGCATCTAACGGCGTGACAATTATCTCTGCCTTGTTACATTTTCGGCCGGGAACTCTTTATGGTAGGCGGTGGGCCCTACAGTTGGCTCCCAACGGCGTGGTGCCTATCTTTGTCGTTATATTTCTGGGCCGGGAACTGACTGAAACTGACTTTGTTCCCTCGGGGCTCTCGTATTTATGCTTGTCCATTTTTACTGGGGATGATGAAGTGTTATGCAAATCGTATCCTCTAACTAGTCTCTGTCTCATGCATCCAATGAAATCACTTTCTATATCACCTTTGGGCAAAGGTATTACAAGACGTCAATTTCACTTTGTCTTCTATTTCTTTCGTCAATTTCTATTCAATCAGGGATTTCTCCCACTTTCATCCGCTTAGGCAGAGCTATTACATGACATCGACTTTTCTCAAGAAAATGCCAATCTAGTCATTCTTGTAATTAATTAATTGTCCTTTTCTCTCCTTCAGCAAATCAACTTAACCTTTGCACTTGACTGAATTCCCAATCCGAGGAAATATGAATAAAAAGTTCTCTCTTTTCACTTTGTCTATAAGTTGCAATAAGTCGAGCCTAAACTTTTTTACCTTTTTATCTTCTGCAGGTGTGTTTTGCTTTGCAAAAGCAATAGTTGTTTCCAGTCAAAGCGAACTGTAGACTGAAAGAAAAATGAATGGATGTAAGTCCAATTTTGATTTCCTGGTATCGATATCAAATTTTCTGTACTATTGTAAGAACTGCAACCTTGAAACTTCTGAATATCGTTTCTTATGTCGTTTTCTATGAGTGTATCAAATTTGATTAAAATCGGACCACTTCTTCTATAACCTGATTTTTTCGATTATCGATTTTTGATATTTATCGGGGGTACCTTGAAAAAGACCTAGCTAAGAACATCCGCAGACGTGTGTGGAGTAAAGTAAAAAATAGCAGGGCACAGGATTTAGGTCGGGAGATAGATAAACAGAGTGACGTAAAAAAGAACCCTATGTGGAAGAAAGATGTCAAACAAGGAAGCAAAAAGAATTCTCTTGTTGTGAATGGATGGGTTAAGGAAGAAGAGAAATAGGAGGAGGACCCAGGAAGGAGTGGTCCTTAAGGTACAGGTTTTATAAACCAACGCCGGGTAGATACGGTCTGGTATGCTGGAAGTGCCATCACGAGGGCCACCGCGCGGCGAACTGCCCCACAAGGTGCGGACTGTCTCCAGATCAAGAAAAATGCACGAGATGCGGAGGTAGGAGGTATGTGACCAAATGGGGCTGGTTGAAGAAGGAAGCCCCCCACCCCCGATACGAGAGGCGAAGATGAGGCCTGGAAAGTCAAACGCCAAAGGGCCGCCCCAGAAATAAGAGGGTGGATTGCCCGTATAAATAGAGGACGAATGTGTTGTTGGGAGTGAAATCAGATGGGCCATTTTGCAGTAAACAGCCCAAGTAGAAGTTGCTGGTTTTATGGGAAACCAGGGCACTTGAAGAGAAGCTGCCCCTACAGAATTAGACTGACAGAATCAAGAAAGATTCGGTCTGAAAAACCTCGTAGGAAATATATGGGAGATCGTCACTAGTTGGTAATAGAACAATACCATAGGTTGTTTGTGCAGGCTAGAAGGCGAATAAAAAGAGCCCAAAAAAGGAGAAATGAGGGGGTGACTGCAAGTAGGTAGGTAGTAGAATTTAAGGTTGGGGACTCTGTGTACTACAAAATTCATTTAAGAGAAGGAAAGCTGGACAAAATATGGGAACAATACTATAGAGCAAACGGGTCTAGTGTTGCGTGTAATTTGGGACCAGATGGCAGGTCGAACAAAGAGAGCTCATGCCAATGATCTAAAGTTAGCTGAGGTGGCTAATTGGGAAATGAGTGAGCCAAAAGCCAAAAAGAAAAAGACAAGGAGAGCGACCCTTGTACAGTCAGAAGGGCTGAAAACAGACAAAGATTCAGAAGACGAGGAAGAAGAAAAAGATAGAGAGATAGATCAGCAACCAATAACAACGGACCATAGAGGTCTGGACAAGACGGTGTGCGTGTCAGGGTGGGGTCCATCGGTGGAAGCCAGCGGCGTCCACTTGTCGTCTGTGTCGTTGCGGAAAGGACCTTACAATGTCACTGCTCCGTCCCGAAAGTCCAATAAAAGGATAACGAGAAAAACTAGTGAAGAAGTTCAAGAATCGAAGTTGAAACTTCATGGACAAGAAGTTGAATCAAGTGAATAGGAAGAGAATACTGAGGTCTCTCTCTCTCTCTCTCTCTCTCTCTCTCTCTCTCTCTCTCTCTCTCTCTCTTCAGTTGACGGGGAATGAAGAGGTCCAGGGCTTGGAATCAAACCGGTCCGAAGAAAAAGAAGAAAAATACCTCTCTCCCAGACCTCAAAACAGTTAAAGAATGAAAAAAAGTGAGGCGTAGAATCAGAATTATCCCTTAAGAAGAGATTGAGAGAGGCAGGGAAACCCAAATCTCAAGAAGAAGGAATGGTGATGAACAGGGGCTCATACGAGATCCTAACAGAAGAATAAAAGTAACGGTGGTTGAAGAGGATAGGTGAACGGATAGCACGTCAAAGTGGGAATAGAATCATTTATCAGTGCTGCCGACCGGCCAGCGGTGGTATCGGCGAAGCATGTCCACTGGGACAAAGGCGGCGCGCACCTGTCTGATGTTACGGATATAGATAGCCACATACACACCTACACACATATACTGAGATTGGTCTCCTCGTGGTAACAAGGAGATGGTCACATGGGAACCTAAAGTCAGTTTTGGGATAGCAGGTCAAGGTTGGTTGACCCAGACACCCTTAGTAACAAATGTCTTGACAGAAAATAGACAGAGGCTAAACATGAGGTCGTGAAGCAGCAGGAGCTAGAATCCGCGCCCAAAACAAGTCACATGGAAAACAGAGATTGGAAATTAGTTGTAGATCAGATCTTGGATTAGCAAGTCACGATTGCTGAGCGCTGATAACTTATGAATGAAAAGGAAAACGCATTTGAGATAATGGCGTAATTTGACCAATTCATCTTAAGCAACTCTGGATAAGAAAAACGAACTTATAAATTCTTATTCGTCAAAAGAAGACAAAGCCGAATCGTTTGTCAAGGAAGAAGGAAAGATAGTGACGAAGAAAAGATAAGAGAAGAAACTGTAATGTTATTTGTATGCTGAATCTTATTTGTTAAAAGAAGAGAAAGAAGGCGAAGCCGAGTCGTTTATCAAGAAAAGAAAGAAAGATGGCGACGCAGAAAAGATAACGTGTGAACAAAGAGATATTGAAGAGAAGAAACCGCAGAATTGTTTAAGTGCAGAAAATACGACGTTTATTTGAAGAAATAAATAAAGAAGAGTGCGGATATTTCATAATATTTGTATGCTGAAAATACGACAGCCAACTGAAAGAAAATAGAGACAGTCACAGATACATATATTTCAAGTGGACCATGTTGAGTCCGAAGTTATATAAAGAAAGAGGAAGAAAGAAAAGACAGTAAAATAAGAGAGAAGGAACTGATATAAAGATAAGTTATTATATTCTTAGGCCCATGTTAGAACTCGCATACACTTCCCCGAATATTATGTTACCACAAACATCATACCACATGTGCTCATAATTATATGGTTCTCCCCATTTTATTTTGTGTTAATCTCTTGCATTCGTATTCGCCTGTATTCATTCATATTTGTTGATATTTGTCGTAAATTGTTATTTCGACTGAGTTGGGTATCCGAATATAAGTTTTGAGGTTCAGGTCATTGGACCCTCTTATTCATACTCAATATATATATATATATATATATATATATATATATATATATATATATATATTAATACTTTGTTACTTATTAAAACTTTATATCAAAAATCATTTCGCCTTGTCGTTCATTTTTTAATTGTTGGTCAGCGCATGTGTTGATATTGAAGCAGACCTGGGAAAATTACAGTTCGATTATATCAATCGAACAGTGTTTTCATTTTCTTATTTTTGTTTATCATTGTCCATTTGTCATTGTCTAGGAGAGATAACCCGTATCTGTCCACAGATATGGAAATGTAAATATTCCCGAATCGACGTGTAATCATCTTAATGGTTATCGTCAAGGCAGGCATATGACACTGAACCAATCATTCTACTAAAAGTTAATTAACGGAAGAGCAGGAATGAAATAGAAGCTGGAAGAGGCAGTAAGGGAGAAAAGCAGTGAGAGTGATTCGGAATAATTAAGTAAGAAACCGATTTGAATAATGAGTTATTAGGGGAATAAAAAAAGAAAATCTTATTACCCTTGCAGGAATGACCAAAATGAAAGGACCAATACTTCTGATGACGATGATGATGATGAGGATAGAAACTTGGAGACACAGCGGAAGTACAATATTTAAGAAGACAAGTGAAGTGAGAATAACAAAATCGAAATGTGCAGCCACCTTTGTGATAGATTTAAACCCATACGAGTTGCTACTGAACAAACTGAGGGATGAGATTAAGGAAGCTGGAAATAGCAAGAGTAAAAGTGGCACAGAATTATCCAGGAGAAAAAGAGTATCTCAGACTGTTATATTTTTTAGTATCAGGAAAGGTTGTAATGGAGGGCCAGTGGAATGATATGAGGAATTACATGAAAGAAATTGAACTGCTACAGACTAGAGAAAAACGAGCGGTAGTTCCCATAGTTGGGAAGGCGCTAAATATCCTATTTGGAGCAATAACTGAAGATGACGTTAAAGTCATAAGAACGAGCCTAGGTAGGGTAGAGAAGGGTCAGAAAATCTTAGCCCAGATGGCACGGGAGAGTGTTTCGATATTGAACGTTACAATACTGGAATTAACAAAGAATAGAGCTAGTATTAATGGGTTAATAAGCAGCCTGAGTGAACTAACCAGGAGGTAGCTAATAGTTCAGAGGCTATGTCTACTGAATTGTAGGGATTGAGTAGGTTTATTCAGCAGTATTTCAAGTTGATCACCATTACTAATAGGGTGCGGCAGACTAGTCGATCCCTGACAATCCTATTGGAGCATGTGAGAGCTCAAATGGACATGTTATCATTGGAACACTTGTCCCCTAGCATAGGAACTCCAGCGCGTTTGAAGAGGCTTTTGTTGAAAAAGCAGAGCGAATTACAAATCATCTTAGGTTACCAGTAGATTCCGCCAGAGAACTATGGAAATATATGCACTAGGTTTTGTAACTTTGCTAGAAAATAACAAATTGCTAGATTTGATGTCTATTCCGTTGTTGGATAGAGAAAGTATTTTTGAAATACACCAAGTTATAAACTTACCTATTCCCTACCCTCGTGTGGATCAAGGTTTGGGAATGGTGGAAAGATACAGAATTGAAACCGAATATATAGCCTTGAATTCAGCTAGGACGAAATTTATGATACTGCCGGCGGACGAAGCGGAGAGGTGTAAGAACGATACCTTTGGAACCTGTACCTCACTGAGCCCAGTTTCTGTGGCAGGTAATCACAGAATATGTGAAAAAAATAAAAATAAAAAATAAAAAATAAAATAAAATAAAATAAAATAAATAAAAATAAAGATGCGGGGAAGGAATTAAGAGGAATTGTCAAGTGGAAGTGTTAACCAAAACAATGTTACCACAGGCTATCAGTGTATCCGATGGCGTGTGGGCTGTGGCAGTTCAGAAATCAATTAGACTGTCTAAAGTATGTGGAGGGGAATCCACTGGGACAATAAAAGTGAGGCCACCACTACCTTAGTAGCCCGCCATTAGGAGTATCCATCTCCCTACTCCCATATTACCAGAGGGAGGAGAAATATGAGGAAAAGTATTCGAGTATAGAATTGATTAACAGAAGTTCCGACAATTACACGGAAGTGTGGAAGCCAATAGTAAATGAATTCCCCAACATTACGTTAAAACAGATGCCAGCAGTATTGGAACCTGTAGAGAGGATAAATATGAATCGATTAAAAGGCCAACTAAAGATGTTGGAAGAGGGGGGCATGGCCTGAGAGGATAGTAAGAAAATTATAATAAATTGGTTAGCGGTGACAGGTACTTTGATACTTATTGCTGTAATAGTAGCAGCAATATGGAAATTTAATAGATATAGAAGGAGGTCGGCTGATGGTACTCTGGTAGGTGTACAGCATATTGTAAAGGAATTGCCTGGCAGTGTTCATTCTCCAACCAGACCAACTCAAGATGAAGAAGAAATTGCGTTGGCTTCGACGTACGAAGTGGAGGTACAGTTAACGCCAGTGAAAAACAAACCCACAACCCCAGTTGAACAGAAAAGAATAATGACCACAAAAAAACAGGCCACACACACGCACACACACACACACACACACACACACGCACGCACGCACGCACGCACGCACACACATCTTTTTGCATTTTTTATATTGCATATGGAAATTTTATAGTGCATGAAAAATTGCAAATATAAGCAGAAGAAGAAAAAGAGAACTTTTTAAAATTGCATATGAAAACTTACGGGTAAATGGCATGATGGGTAAGGAAGAGATGTTACAATATTTAACATGGCATACGGACTAAAAGAAAACGATTTTATTTTTTTGAAAGGAATTCATTTTCTCCTTTATTGGGAACAAGTTGAAAGAGGTAAAATAAAATCACACAATACGATTGTCACTAATCAACGAACCACAGCTGGCAGGTTTAGGGGCAAGAGGCTAAAGCCATTTTGTTGAGAGAGATTTAACGATATTTATCATTGCATACGGACGAAAAGGGTTAAAGAAAACGATTATTTTTTTAAAGGAATTTATTTTTCTCCGGGATTGAGAACAGGTTGGAAGAGGTAAAATAAAATCACACAATATGACTGCTACTATTCAACGAGACGCTACTGACAGGTTTAGGGGCCAGAGGCTAAAGTCGTTTTGTTGAGTGTAATGTAACAATTTAACACTCTGTGGCCCTTCGGATCGAATACTGGTTATCACGACACTATATATTTAACCCTTTTGTCTCCGGGTGGTTATCCTGGTATCGGGACCGTATATCTAGCACTGCCACTCCACGGGCCTATTCTGATCAGATCTAACTCTTCCACACTGGCCCCTCAACATCCGGTGCCTTCCTCTTCGGGTTGAGGTGTCTATTCGGTCTTAACCAAACTCAAGGAGTTGGCTGTAGGTCCATGAGCATCCATAGGTCAGTCAACCGGCTCACTGGTTTAAACCTGCTTTCTGCCCACGTTGTGATTATTAAATCCAGGAAGCAGAAGTATTGTTCGTTCACAGTCGACTGAAGATGTACACACGGCTGGTGGGGGTGTTAAACATTTAGAATACAGCACAAAAAAATAGAAAGAAAATAATGTCCGTAGAAAGGCGAACAAACAACTGTTCGATGGTTGCACTGTTAATGTATTTCATATACAAGAAAAGAATAGAAAAAAAATAGAAGTAAAAGTTTTTTAGCATAACAACTCACACACTGGAGTCTAGAGAGAGAGTGTGTGTGTGTGTACGGTTCACTTGGTGTTAAATAGTCTCAGAAGATATATAACACTTTTCAACAATGTTCTCCAGATTCTTTTGACGGGGTCAATTCTTCTCAAATAAAACGCAGGGACCACGGTGTACAAGCGACGGATGATGCAATTCCGATGTTGTCGGGCTAGTGACAACATTAAGCTTCATATATTATGCAACCGCTATAACGACGTTACTTCTCATAGTCCTTCGGCGACTATTAAATTTCAACAATCCGCAACAAATTCGGGGAGACGCTTAAACTTTTCAAATTGTAAATCTCCTTGTCAGCAACACTCACTCCGACTTCTTCACAAAACATAAGTTTTACATAATCATTTCATAATCTTCTTCCTTTTCCTTGTCCCCCCCCCCGTCGTCACTGCCAGCAACAACAATTACAATCTGCAACAAACAAAGCCTTCGTCTGAACAATAGGACCAAATGCAAGTAAAATATAAAATATATTTTACTCTCCTTTTTCATACGAAAACGTCTTCGGTTAGGTGGTTCGAATTGTCAGCAACCTTACTCCAGAGGTGGTGGGTTGACCCGTACGCTCACACGGTTCTGGTCTCTCTTGTCAGCACCCACTTCATCGGGGAGACCCGATATCACACAACCGTACGCTTCCACGGTCGTCGACCGACTCCTACATTCTTCAGCATTACGACGCGCTTATATAGCAAACCGGAGGTTTATAAGCCAGGTGACCCCATGCGCTTATCATGAGTGTCTGTTGCTACAGCTAAAAATCCTGTGGCCTCCAAAGGTTCTCTCGCTTATTCAGCGCTATTTCAATTTCACTTGCAAAAAAATATTTTCGTTCATTTCTACCGTTCTCCAATGACCAAAATTAAACGGCACTCAACTTACGCTAAATCAGATTTCATCATTGGTGACCAAAATACATTTTGTGGTTCCAATTTACTTCAAAAATATTATTTTGTTTACCTCCATTGTTTTCTGATGACCTAAATATAATGGCTTAACTTTTGTTTAGATCAGATTTCGCTACCGGTAAAAAGTTATGCTGGTTTGTTTCAATGTTCAGTTTAATATTGCCACACTCGGTGTAGAAATTTTGTTTAAAAAATCCTAAATAGAAATTAAAAAAAAAAAAGAAAGAAACGAATAACATGATGTTTTGGTCGTTTCAGCTTTCTTCAGGTGCTAGGAATTTTGAATCTTTTAAATGTATGTATGTGTGTATGTGTATGACTCTCTGTATCTCTCTGTCTCTCTGTCTCTCTCTCTCTCTCTCTCTCACACACACACACACACACACACACACAACAATACTTAACATTGCTTACGGACGAAAAGTGTTGAGAAAAACGATTTTATTTTATTTTTGATTCATTTTCCCCGGGACTGAGAACAGGTGGAATTCAGTAAAACACAGCTGGCAGGTTAGGGGTCAGAGGTTAAAATAATCTTGTTGAAAGCGTGCCACTTGCTGGGTAAATTATCATTCTAAATTTCCCTGAGGGAGAAAAAAAAAGAAAGAAGACGTCAAAGATATTGACGTCATATAATAGCTCCTCCTAGAGATGATGGGGAATCTTCCAGAATTGGACATGTGAAGCAGAAGAAGAGGACTGGTTTAATTTTAGGATATTTTTTTAAAAAAAACCTTTATGCGCCCTCACCATACCAGTATAATGTGTCACCCATAGATACAAGTACCCACAGGGCCAAAATCAGTTGGAGTTAGTCAGTTGCAGTCCGGAGTTGCAGAAGCCGCGTCGGGGAGTTAGGAGATTTTTTGCCAAAACGCTGTTGTGCCAAAATCATGATAATAATAACAATAATCATCTGAAGAAAAACTCCGACAATATTCTTGTGCCATTTTCGAAAGTACAAACAACAGTACTTGAAGTTAAATCCAGTTACCAAGTCTGGTCACCCTTAGAGAAATTAGCAGAAATTTTCGTTCTGTCGTCAAATATTAAAAACGAGTTGGGAAAAAAAGAAAGTACTGTAAATCTTTTTTTTTATATATATATATATATTAATATCATCTAGTGACTTATTCAGGCGTCGTCCATTTTATTTTCAAAATTGTGAGCGCGTATTCAACTCCTTGGGTTAGCTTGGTTGAGATACCTCAGTGATAATTCAGCTTAACTCTCTTAAGATCCAAAATCACAACGTGAGTAAAAGAGGTTACAGTTGAAGAGGTCAACTTAAAGACCAGCTGTTGTGTTAACGCCATCAATGGCCGACGAGTGTGGGCTAACGGCTTGTTCTCTGACTAGGATCGATCCTGATTAAAAAGAACAGCAGGCCACGGCTCTGGCCACGCCTCAGGCCACGCCGCCACAATCTGGTTTCCGTGACCAGGATTTGACTCTGAATGACCACATAAATTGGTGCGGTGACCAACGGCATCAACTCTAAGAGACCACTGTATCAAGGAGGGAGCGAGAACTGAATGGGCTTTGGTCATTTTGACTATTATGTTCGAAACGCTCATAAACGAAAAACAAAACACAGTGGTAATCGAAAAGCTATGCCCTTGGTGAGAAAAGGACGGAAGTGGTGTCTTTGATCTTTCTTTTCTTTTTTTTTTTTTGTCGACTGTAACTGAAAAAGAGAAGGAGAATCAATAGATGCAGTGTGAAAGAGAAAGTGAGAGAGTAAGCAAATGTATGCCACCTGGACGTGGTGTCCAGTAGACGACTGATTTTTCTCTGAATTTAATTGCCACTCCACTGAGGCAGAATGTAGCACAAGGCCATTTTATTGTGAGGTCTCCGAGCCCTTAAGCTCGATCAAAAATATTCCATAGACCCTACACAAGGCACGGTCAGGCTATTGTCGATTTTTCCCCAGACGAGACTCTACTCTTCGGTGGAACCTCGTCTGGGTACCTTCTGCCTGAAGGCAGCGAGTCAGAAAGTGACAAATGCAGTCTAAAACGGAAATCTTTCGGGATTTATTGTAAAGTTTACAAATGTGGCACAAGGTTGAAGTTTGGGGAGGGAAGACAAAAGCTGGTCATCACTATCAGCTAATCACTAACCTAGCTAATCAGAAACACGACCTAATCACACTTTACAATTTTCTATTCACCATAAAAAACCATCCATTGTCAAGCAATCCACCATATACCAAAATACTACATACTTTAAGGGAACTTAAAAAAGAGTCACCCCATGAATTTTTAAAAATTTCTTTTTATAAATATGTATATAAAAATATATAAAAATCTGAAGATGATATGCAATGGAAGAGGAGGGGACATGAAAAAAATACAAAAAACATTTCAAAATAATACACATAAACTGATGTTAGTTGGACTCGTCAAATTCACACAATTAAGAGGCCGCTGTATTCTGTTTTTTAGACAAAGTCAAGAGGCACTCTCGCTAAGGGAGATGGGAAGGAAAAAAATAACCCAGTTGAGATGAAACAACGAGATTAAAAAAAGCTGGGGGAGGTTGGGAATCTCGATATGGATCATAACAAAAGAAGGAACTGGGAACAGGCCGGGAACAACACATACTTACATAGTACACAGTTGGAGACTTTTCCTAATCAGGGGAGAGTTCCACAGGAAACCATTTCGATTCGACAAGGAGACCTAAAAGAGAAAACCAAAGCTAGCTCCGTTCACGCGAACCAGGCTCGTCACAGTCACACACCTTTCGTTGAAATCTGTCGAAACCAATCGCTTTCTGTCAGTTCTAAGCTTCATTTTGAGCTGATGCTCAAAATATCGGATCCTGATGAGAAAGGCAATGACCTCGCAAAACTACCTCCATCGCGTCGCCCAAATCACCATTCGGGCCGTGGCTAGCAGCGACAGAAACATCATCCGTTTCACCCCAGAGTACGTGAGTCACACATTAGCACATGCATATGCACGATCAATGAGAACGAGCTTTTCAGGAGCGATACGAGCCGTCAACTCACCGACACGGTCCCATAGGGGGCGAACCCGAGGACAATGGTACAAGGCGTGCGAAGTCGTTTCTTTTAAAGCAAGGTCACAGCGTTCACAGTCTGACAAAACCGTTAAGCCCCAAATGTAAGCCTTGTCATTGAGAGACAGCCTATTCCGAACCAGTCGCCAGGTAAGCGAAAACTTAGTTTTGCTGAGGTTATTCGTCGCTGGCGCCCAAGACCAAAACGAGCGGAACTCGTCCGCCGACAAGCTGAGCACATCACATAGTGGATCCTTCGCGACACCCTCTACTAATCTACGTTAGAAGACTCTCCTAGAACGAGAAAGGTCACTGGACCAAGAAATAATCCCAAGACCTATCGACACTCGAGGAAGAAACGCGATTGATCCGGGGACTTACGACGGCGCTCTCGCCTCGAAATGGGCGGTGAGATAGTAAGACCAGGGAACGCGTCCCTCACAATCCCCGCCAACACCGAGTCTCCCATCAATGCGCGGCGTAGGAAGACAAGCCTCGAGGCGAGCTTGTGACTCGCCAAGATGGAGGATAGCAAATGCTCGATCGCCTTCTTACGCTCTTTACAGAGAGGAAGTACAGTCGGGTTTACAGGTAAACGACAAGAGGAAATACATAAACAGCACACGCCTCTGCCATGCCCTTTAACGGCAACCTACTTCGGCGCCAACGCCTCGACGACCTTTGTCTGTACTTCTGACCAATTTTTCTCTAGCTGGAGGTCGGGCCCAAACCACACTCTGAGAATGCGGATAGGGCCGGCCGTCCAACCAAAGGGCTTCGGAAGATCGATCCCTTCCAGGCACCTAACCGCAAGCCGGAAAACTTGTCGTGGTTAATCTTGGCCCCCGTGACCTTTTCGTACCGTTCAAACGCCTTCAGTACCACCTCGATGTCGCTGTGGCACAACACGAAAGTAGATACGTCATCAGTGTACGCGGAAACCCTAGCTCGAGCCCCACCAGGGACAGCGATTTCACGTAGGGCCGGACTGCACGCCCTGTCCTTCAACCGGCGAAGGAGAGGCTCTAACGCCAAAGCGTAAAGTAGGGGCGATAATGGACAACCCTGACGGACAGATCAAGACAGCGCCATTCTAAACCTAATGTCTAACTCTACCCGGGCACAGGCGCGTCTGTGGTCCGAGTAGTCTAACCAGTGGAACGTGAGACAGTCTGAATGATCTATGTCGGCTGCTCTCGCTAACATTTTATCCAGGTACCTGGGTTGACGGCCACTTAAGACTTAAAACCCACGTCCACATCTTCCATTCAAGGTGATAGACCCGGTTTCTATCGACGAGACTGAATTCATCGATCAGATCAATCAAGCTACGATTGTGACGCTGCATACCGTCAGAGCCTTCGTAGCCTGTTGTCTCTTGTGTCAGGATCAAACCTGGTCTGAGAACAAGCCGTCAGCTCTCACTTGTCGGTCGCTGATGGTGTCGACACAGCAGCTGGTCCTTGGGTTAACCTCTTCAACTGTAATCTCTCTTGCCCAAGTTGTGAAATTGATCTCAAGAGAGTTATGCTGAATTCTCACTGGTTGTATTGCCGCCAAGCTAAGCCAAGCTGGATACGTGCGCACAAATATGGAAATGAAAACGGCTTTTGAATCACGGCGACATCCATACCAAGTGACAGGAGGTCACGAAGCAGGCGGGCAGCTTTACCCCGATCCCTCAAGTGCTCGCATTCAAGCTGGCTATCTTGATAGACATAGTTTAAGTCTGAACAGAGAAAAGAGAAACCTTAATCACATACAGGACAGAAATCTGCAGCAGTAAGGACCCCAACTGATTGTCCAAGATTTCCGGTGCCAATATCGGACGTAATTCGTCTGCCAAGGTAGGTCAGTTTCAACGCCCTATATAAGGAGGGGTGGATCAACACCAGGACCCTCCAAATGCATAATTGCGCCATTTTTCTCAATTCGGGCGTTCCAATGCGGGCCAGGGTAATTTTAGGAAATTGTTCTTTTGCCGCTGCCAAATGGTCCCAAACTTTGAGGTTACTCCCGGTATTCTAAATGAGAGTAATTACACCGAGGGCTCGTGGAAAGTTTTTCGGATCCTCTGTAGATTTGCCGTCTACAGAGGTAAATTTAAACAGGGTCTCAACAGGCTCCTGCGCTGTGTTGAGAGGTCCTTTTCGGCTGACTTCCTGTCGACTTGATATATTGCCTCCCCCTTAGGGAAATATTTCTTTTTCTTGGGAGGGGTTGGAGAGTTGATTGGAGATGTGATTAGGGAGGTGAGTGGAAAAAGGAAAGGGGAAGGTATCTTTTTCGGGGAATTGGGGGAGTCTCTTCACCTTGCTGGCGTAAGATAGTGGTGTCCTTTCTGGCGAAGTAGAGACGGATGCTGCACATTTGTATCTTTTTTGCTAAAATATTCTAATCAAAGTATACTATCATGAACATTTCGTTGACTATATTAGATTGGGATTTACTGTGTTGATGTGTTTTAGTGTGAAGCGTTTCTAATCCTTTTAGTTTCAACGTGGAGGGTTAATGTTACACAGTTCGAAAGAAGAAATACCGGAAGAGATGGTTATCTTAGGTTTCACGTGTTTTTTTATATTTCAGAGCTGCTGTTGATACAAGTTTTTTTTCTATTGCTACTGCTACTATGCTTAAGGACTGCTTCTGATATTTAATAGCACTACACAATTAACTTCCGCTTACTTAAATGTAAAATATTACTTATTTTACTGAAATTATTATTTCGTATTTGAAAAGAGAATTTTGATTTAACAACATCAGTCATACCCCGTCTGGACAAGATATTTGCTGAATTTGGGATGCCAGTTTCCCTCAAAAGTCAAAACGTACAACGGCCTACCATTCAACAGCTATGACTTCAAAGCCTATGCATCCATCACCGGATTTAGGCACAGAAAAATAACACCCCTATGGCCCGAAGCCAATGCCGAAACAGAACACTTCATGCGCACTGTAAAAAAGTCCATCAAAGCTTCTCTAACCAAAGGCCGAAGCTGGAAGCAGGAATTATTCAAATTCCTGCTGGACTACCGGACAACGCCACACTGTACTACCGGCGTAGCCCCAGCCTCAATCCTATTTGGCCGGACCATAAAATACCGCCTGCCACACCTATAGCCGAGGATCCTAGCATTAGGGAGCGTGACACCCAAGCCAAGAGAACGATAAAGCGATACGCCGATAGAAAGGCACATGTGAAACCTAATGATCTCAGTGTGGGTGACACTGTCGTCGTAAAAAGCGACCACACCTCAAAGGCTCTTACACCTTACCAACCTAACCCAATGACTGTAACAAAGAAAAAGGGATCCATGATTACCGCCACACACGAGGACAACCAAACTAAAAGAAATGCCAGCTTCTTCAAAAAAATCCCTAAACAACCAACAAAACCTACACATAACCTATACGATTATTCCTCCTCTAAAGATGAAAGCCACACACACGTGGTGACACCACCAAAACCTAAAGACAACCAGGCAAAACACACAACTCTAAACCTCAGGCGTTCAGGCCGGACAAGACGCCCCCCCCCCCAAGACTTGATTACTAACAAAAGAAAAACAAAAAAAAAAAATATATCTCTGTACATAACAATCTGATTCATTGTCATCTTTCTTTTACTTAGGTTAACAGACGTCTCTTCCTACACAAAGTTTGACCCAGCCATATTGGATGAACTCTCTACAGTTTAAAAAGAAAAAAAAGCATTGTAATGTCCTGACCAATAAAAGGGAAATAACCTCTGGTGTCACAGGGGTTACGGCCTCTGCGGATCCGGAAGGGAACGATAAGGGACGCCAAGAACGCTAGCAGGGTTCGTCTTCGCTCTCTCTTTTAATCATCATCCATCCTGTTGACCCACAATGGTGGTAGTCGATGTTTAGCAAGCATCGATTGTCGCCAACACCAAACATTACAAACTCCAATCAACAATTAGATATTGAAAAAACCTACCTTTTTGATGTTAACGACCAGAAAAAAATCGAACTTCTTCTCGCTCTTTTTGTCACCCACAACCATCTTAATCAGAAGACATTCGCTGCTGAATCACTTTAGGCGTAGGAAGCTAATTTCGGCCTATTTATTTCCTTTAATGAAAAGTCTATGAAGAAATTACTACGCGATTTTTTTTTCGGTACTCAATTTCAGCAGAAAGTTGCATGCTGAAATGAGTTGACAAGACTGGTTTTCCTTAACAAGGATTTAATCAACAAAACATTTCCTGACTAAGCAATTCGTCAACTGACGAATGCAAGTAAGGGAAGTAATTACACTAACAAAATGCCAAGGGCAGATAAGTATAGTACATTCTCCCCCTCCTTTTTTTTTTTTTTTTTTTTTTTTTACGGTTCATCATACCTCTTTGGCTTACGAATTTCCCGTTGGGATCGTCTGGGTATATCAGGAGTTCTTGACATTACTTGAGGAGGAATAATATTTAAATCACTTGGAGAAGATACAATTTCTGAGTTAACGATAGTTTGTGAATCGTTACTATCTACTTTTTCCTTGGGAGATTCATTAGTGGGTGTAGAATCATTTAGGTCTTTCTGGATATCATCTACAACATTCTCGCTTTGTAATGAGATCCTTGCTGGTGCTAGGTCGCTTACAGAGACTGTAGATTCGCGACCATTGGTGAATCTTATGTGTGCATATTGGGGATTTGCTTCGAGTAACTCTACTTCGTCAACCAATGGTTCGTACTTACTCGCTCGGACATGGCGACGCAAAAGAACAGGCTCTGGCTTAGATAGCCAAGTGGGTAAGGAATGGCCGCTGGGAGTTCGCCGTTGATATGAAAAGAGTCTTTCATGTGGTGTGGCATTAGTAGCGGTACAAAGAAGGGATCTTATGGAGTGTAGCACTTCAGGCAAAACCGTTTCCCACTGCGATTCCTTGAGATTTCTTGAGGCTAGGGCTAATAATGTGTGTTTCCATATAATCCCGTTATACCTTTCACACTGACCGTTTCCTTGGGGGTGATAAGGCGTTGTCCGGCTAGTAGCAATCCCGAGATTGGTGAGATATTCACGTACTTCCTTTGATAAGAAGGATGCACCCTTATCCGAATGGATGTAGGATGGCATGCCAAATACTATGAATATTTGACTTAGACCCTGTATTACAGAGTCTGAATTAGTGCTTGTACATGCGAAAGCA
Source organism: Ascarosepion bandense (assembly GCA_037127315.1). Lineage (NCBI taxonomy): Eukaryota > Metazoa > Mollusca > Cephalopoda > Sepiida > Sepiidae > Ascarosepion > Ascarosepion bandense. Next base: position 3,952,429 of record JBBBDQ010000625.1, on the reverse strand, counting down.
AAAGGGAAACGTGAGTACTCATCTATAACCGTTAATAGGTAACGGTTTTTCGAAGTTGAAGGAAGGGGCCCCTTAAAGTCAATGCTGAGTCGTTCCATTGGTTGTGTAGCTTTGACTAGGCGTCCAGCTTCTGGTGTATAGAAGCGTGGTTTCCATCTGGCACAAACTGCACATGCTGCACACACTCTCTTAACCTCTTCAATAGAGTACGGAAGATTCCTTACTTTAACAAAATGAGCTAACCTGGTTATACCCGGATGACAAAGATGTTCGTGTATTTCATGCAATCTTCCCATGTTGTCGAGTGCATTGCACTGGACACGCGAGAGCGTATCGGCTGGAATATTGTTTTTCCCTGGTCGGTACATGATATCGTACTCGTAACACCCCAATTCCATTCTCCATCTTTCGATCTTGCTGTTCTTGATCTTTCCATGCCTTCTTGCATCAAACATGAAATTCACAGCTTGTTGATCTGTGACTATCACAAAACGTCGTGCTGATAGATAATGTGACCACTTTTTAACTGCCTCTACTATTGCACAAGCCTCCTTTTCTACGGAAGAGTGTTTTCGTTCTGTAGTCGTAAGTGTGCGTGAAAAGAATGCTACTGGACGGTTTGCTTGATTGAGAGTGGCTGCAATAGCAGTATCAGAGGCATCGGTTTCTACTACAAGAGGTATCTTTTCGTCGACTGAGTGCAATAAGGCCTTTTCAATTTCCTCCTTGAAGATTTCAAATGTTTTTATCGATTCTGGATCAAGGGGGAATGAATTAGCTGTTATTAAGGGTCTAATCTTATCAGAGAATTTGGGTATCCACTGGGAGTAGTAAGAGAATAATCCAAGCACTCGACGCAGAGAGGTTTTGTTCTGAGGAATAGGTAACTCTCTTAATGGCCGTAGACGTTCTGCATCAGGTCTAAGTAAGCCCTGTGATATACTATAGCCGAGAAAATCAATGGATGTTTTAGAGAACACGGACTTCTCTTCATTGAGAGTGAGGTTATACTGGGTAATAATCTTTTTTAATTTTTCTAAGTTCTCATCATGGTCTTGCTGATTTTTCCCGACTACGACAATGTTGTCTACATAGGCATACACTCCCGTTAGATTATTTTCCTTAATAATCTTGTGACTTCTTGTCTATTATCCTTTGGAAACATGCAACACCATTGGTCACTCCAAAAGGAATTCTACAAAATTGGTAAAGTTTACCGTTAGCTTCAAATGCTGTATAAGGCTTATCTTCTTCTTTTATTGGTATCTGGTGATATGCACTCTTCAGATCCAATGAGCTATAAACTTTAAATTTTGATATTTCCTGGGCTAAGTCATCCATTCTTGGTAATGGATAAGCATCCAATCTAGTAAATCTGTTAATTGTTCTACTATAATCGACTACTAGTCTCTTTCTTTGACGTTCATTTGTTACTATTAAAACCTGAGCCCTCCAAGGGGAAGTACTTTCCTGAATTACACCCTCTCTGATCATTTTCTCAATCTCAGTCTGTATGAAACGTCTGTCACCCTCTCCACACCTTTTAGATTTAGTTGTAATAGGTTTACAGTCTGGATCAATGTTGGAAAATAAAGATGGTGTGTCCACTAATGCCGAGGGCACACTACAGGAGATAGGATGAGAGATTTCAAGATCTTTCTTAGAGCCACCGAATGCAAAAGATATAGTGGAATGTTGTGACATGAAATCTTGGCCAAGAATAATATCAGAGCAGAGTTTGGGTAGAACTGAAAGTTTTACATTTGGATACCACTCACCCAGAAGGTTCAAATCCACCGTACACTGTCCTTTGATAGAAGCTTTAAGTGATGATGACGCCATGGACACGTTACCAGTAGCAGGTTTTATTTGTATTTTGTGTTTCCTCACATAACTGAGGGAGATAAAGGATCCTGAGCTCCCCGTATCCATTAGCGCCGTACCGGCGCCATTTTTCCCGACCAATACGTATAATGCAGCCTGTTTTAGGGATCCTAAGGAGGCAGACGTAGTGTTGGATATCAACATTGTCGCGAGTCTGTGAGAGCATGTTGCAGCAGATGTCGTATTTGGGTTCGAACGGCACATTTTTGAGAAATGGCCTTCTTTTTTACATTTAAAACAGGTAGCGTTTCTTGCTGCACACACACTTATGTTATGACGAGGTCCTCCACAAAAAAAAACACGTATACTTGGTGTTAGCCAAAGCTGCACAACAAGCATTAATGGGGACCGTTGACTGGACACCGGTACAGTTATTTTCCTGAGAAACTGCACCCACAATTGGTGTTTGAGTGTATGTATATGCTTCTGAATTTTTCTGAGCTGCATGGAGCGCTCTAGCTTGGTCGATAGCTATATTTAAATGCAGTGTTTTGTTTTCAAGTAGCCGTTGTCGAATAACGTTTGAACGTAAACCTGTGATGAATGCATCTCTGACACAGTCGTCTCGGTTTTGAATCGCATCAACTGGTTTAAAGTTACATTCTTTCGCTAGTAACTGTAGTCTTTGCACGTATTCGTCAATATTTTCCTCCTCTTTTTGGCCGCACGTGGCAAGTAAATGCCGGGCGAAAACTTCGTTCGGGGGTTTTATGTACAGTTCTTTCAGACGGTTAACTGCACTATCAAACGTATCACATTCAGCAATGTATTCGTATACCTCAGAAGAAATACAGTTTATCAGTGTATCGAGTTTATCCAAATCAGTATGGATGTTAGGGTCAACAATTTTACGTAGGAACGACGAGAAACTTCGAAGCCAGTGATTAAAGTGCTTACTTGAGGATGTTGTATTAGGAGGAGTGCCCAAACGTTCCGGCTTCAAGTATTTATCCATACTGTTGAATATGTTTTGTTGATTAAATTGAAATGAGTTGACAAGACTGGTTTTCCTTAACAAGGATTTAATCAACAAAACATTTCCTGACTAAGCTATTCGTCAACTGACGAATGCAAGTAAGGGAAGTAATTACACTAACACAATGCCAAGGGCAGATAAGTATAGTACACATGCATTTGCGTATTTTTTTTTCCTTTTTTTTTTTTTTTTGTTGGTAATTAATTTAAGAAAGTTGCGTGTACTTAATTTGAGAAGAAAGTTATGAAAATAAGTGATAATTGTAGTTTTACTTAATTTTTTCCGACAAAAGTTAACTTTCAAATATATGAAAATACAGAATTTTTTTAAGGAAGTTAACTTTAAAATATATGAAGATAAGTGATAAATGTAGTTTTTTAACCTTCAAATACATTGCGTGTATTTGCATGTTTTTTCCTTTTTTTTAATTTCAGAAGAAAGTTAATTTTCAAATATGCTAAAATAAGTGATAAGTGTAGTTTAATTAACCTTTAAATATATTGCGTGTAATTTTTTTTTCCTTTTTTTTTGGGGCGGGGTACTTAATTTCAGAAGAAAGTTAACTTTCAAATATATGAAAATAAGTGAAGTGTAGTTTTACTTAACCTGAATGTTAAAAAAATCTATATTTTCATATATTTGAAAGTTAACTTTCCTCTGAAAAAATTAAGTAAAGCTACACTTATCACTTATTTTCATATATTTGAAAGTTAAAGTAAAGGAAGTTAAGGCTGAAATTTAAGTAAAGGAAGTAAAAAGGCTGAAATTAGCTTCCTACGCCTAAAATGATTCAGCAGCGAATGTCTTCTGGTTGAGCTGGTAGTGGGTGACAAAAAGAGCGAAAAGAAGTTTGATTTTTTTCTGGTCGTTAACATCAAAAAGGTTGGTTTCTAAAATATCTAATTGTTGATTCGAGTTCAGCATATTACATTTTTTGCACGGAAATAATAAGGATATTTTGTAAAATTTGAAGGGATAAAAAGCCTTCGGGGCCTAAAACCAAAATTTACCATATTTTTCTTGTTCAGAAGTTGAAATTTTAATTTTCTATTCTAAGAAAAAAAAATCTTATGAATTTTCTTTTTTTTTTGTTTTCATCGTCTCAAAGTCCTTCTCCGATGAATAAAAAAAAAACTGAATACTACTGATGATCACGATGATCTTGTAAGCAGCAATATGTAATTTTATTGAATTTCGGTTAATAAATTAATGTGGAATACTTAGTAGATCGAGCTACTTGGTAGAAATATTGTGCGAAAACATTATTCCACGGTGAAATATGAGTTGAAAACAAAATACAATTGTAGTAATTATATATAAACTTTTTTTTTTTTGTAAATTGAGCCGAAACTTTGTAAAACGGAAGTTTTAAAAAGTTATCTCCCTTGACTCCAATCGGCAATTGCCACGCTTACCGGAGAAGATTATTCTAAATACAAAAGTTTAAAAAAATAAAAACACAAGACTTCCTGTCTACCGGTTATTAATAAGACGAAATCTTATTTCAGACGAATGTAAGTGAGTAATATAATTTTGTATCAGCTTGTTTTTAATATTTAACATTTCTACAAGTATAGTGAATAAAGATTTTTACATTTTTGTTATTGTAAATGTTATCCCTGCTATTTTTTTTTTTTAATAAACGGACGTAAACCACCAGAACTTTTTTCTTAAACTCTAAGTGTAAATCTTAAAAATTTCATTAGCGGATTTTTTAATTGTCCTGTTTACAATACATTGACACTTATAGTTTCTGACACGTGATATAATCATTACTTTTAAATGTTTTTATGTTATATTTGTATTTAATATTTCTTTTCGTTTTTTAGCGTGCTAAAACTGAGCTAATACTTAATTATTTAATGAATCTTCAGAGAAACACGAACACTATTGACTGAAATCACTTTTTCTTTTTTTCTTTTTTTAATATAAAATATGTCCTTTATGAAAATTTCATAGAATTCAAGAAAGGGAGATGAAGATCGACAAAAAAATTTAAAAAAAAAACAAAAAAAAACGGACGTTTAGTGAACTATTCTTACAACTTTGTTTTCTTTCATGCAACATCTGATTTAAGAACTGGAGAAGATATTTTTAATTTTTAACATTTACTTTGTTTTGAAGATGTGAGATTGCGGATTTTAAGTTTTTTTTAAAGCTCCCAAAAGACCAACATTCGAAATTGGCTCAGATTCCGTTCTATTGACATTTTCTTATTTTTCAATTTCACTTTCAGCAATTCATTCTTGCTCTTCCAAACATTTTATTGCAAGGCAAAATTGGGTCCCTTAAGTTAATTTTTTTAGGGGGGGGGGGGGCTTCACAAACGACTCAAACTTTCTCTTTTTACTCCATATTTGTTTATCAAGGATCGAAAATACGTCTTCTAGCAAATATGACATTTTTTTCTGGTCCCAACTGTTTTTTTTTCCCCAATATCTTCAAACAAAACCTCTTTCCAGATTTTTGTTTGAGTTTTTGACTCAATTTTAATTTTGAGGTATTCATGATTATATCTCATGATGATTTATGTTAGTTTTTTCTAACAAGTGTGATGATAATCTAAATCTCTGACATTTATAATTTATTTTTGATTGAATGTTCCTGCTGAAGTTGGCGTTTAAATGAGTTTCTTAAATGAAATCTTAACTCTTGCAATGTTCTATTAAGCTTTAGCTGTTGGTAAGCATTTTTGAAAGTTCAAGCATCGTGAATCTTTCTTTTTCGTTCAGTATAATGATGAAATCTCGAGTGTAGAACATAAATAGGATAAAAACATTTTCTTAAAGGGTAAACAACGTTTACTAGAAGCAGACATGATCAAGACAAGAGAACCTATTCAAATGAGAAAAGTGAAGCAATCAGTGTGGCAGAGGGAGATTTTTTTGATTCAGAAGACAAGAGAAAATGCTGCTACTGGTGTTGACACTACAACATATAAAGTGGATGAATGATTCAAGATAAAAACCTTCCCAATTTGTTGAAAATGGATGCAAGAAAAAGAAAGTTGGAGACATTGTTGGAGTCTGTCTTGTGGTGTATTTGAGATGAGTACTATAGCAGACATATATGCGCATATCAAATCATGAGAGAATGCTCAGCCAGTATTCCATAAAGTTGGTCCAGTTCTACATACATTAAAAAACAAAAATCGAAGTGATGTTTGTCGCTCATATTCCAGTCTTCAGATTTGGAAACACTAAATGTTTCCATTTTAAAAGATGACACCATAAAGGGTATGTAGGAATTATAAAACTGCAATTAGGCACCTCCAAAAATTTAATAAAAAAAGAGCATACTATGATAAAAAAAGGCCACAAACTTGAAAAAAAAAAAATGTTTTTTGTCAAAATGTATTATTAAGAGGAAATACCAAAGTATTTTTTGAGTATTTCATTCAGTTTTTAATCCTTTCTAACACATTCTAAATTTGGTTAAAAATTTTGTTTTTGTTTGTGTCAGTGGGTGGACCAAAGATTTGTATGAGAAAATTAGCGTCTTTTTTGCAGTAAAAACACATTGTTTTGGAAGTTCTTACAAAAATCAAATAATTATCAGATTTTAATTAAATTTTCAGGACTTCTTCACAAATGAATTAAATTATTTTGAGAATATTGTTGTCATTTGAAATTCTCTTCAAAATTTTCTCCTTAAATGTTGTTTTAATTTGATATTTTTGGTAGTTCAAGCTTCACAAGAACACTGAAAAGCAAATGAAGATGGTAAGGGTCTTTTTTGTTACTTTCAGTGAGTCAGGTAGAGAGTCGTCCTCTGGACCAGTTTGCCACCAGGTGTGACCTGTATGCTTCAGCTCTGTTGCAAAAAATCCTCCTCCCACTCTTTTTGCAGCTGGACACAGTTTGTGGTGGCTCAAGCAGGAGTCTGGGTTACCTTAACCAATAACACAAATTTCAGCATGGATAATTTAAATGCATTTGCATTAGTTTAAATTCAAAATGGCAAAAATAAGCAACTTAAATGTTCACAAAGTAGTATGGTTGAATTTGTTTTACAAGTTTTTCATTCATAACAAAAAAATGTTTAGGTGAGACATAGTTAACAGAGATCAGAAGTGATAATAAAGAAAATGGATTTAGTTTTGATAAGAAGAGTTTTCTTATTGCTATTTCTTTTTATTACAAGTTACCATGCTCAGGTCAGTGTTATCTATATATATATATATATATATATATATATATATATATATATATATTATAAAAAAAATGAAAGAACAGGTAGATTAAAACCCACTGTTCAAGTATTTACTTTTATAAAGAGTTCTTGATACAAAGTAGAGCTTAATATTGTAATTTTTTTATTACAATGGTTTATAAAAGCATTATATCACTACACATAAATTTTTATGTTTCAGAACAAAACAATAAATATACATTTTAACTGTATACAAGGCACAAAAGTAGAGGGTTACTGAGTGAGATTGTTGTAAGGAGAGGGAGGAGATGGTAAGAAATGCATGTTATGAGAATATGTAGGACAGATATCAGTTGACTTGTTGAAGCTCAAATGTAAGCTCAGTATTCAGGTTGGAGATTAAGATGAAAATAAAATATAGTAAAAATGATTAATAATAATAATGCTTCATCAAATTAATGAATCTCTCTTTTAATCACTGCAAATATTAATCTAGTAGAGAATTTAAGAGATGTATGAGAAAAAACAAGATTCAAAGAAAGATCGTCTATGGTAAACAAAAGCAGCTGCAAGTAATATTAAAATTAAAAAAGGAACAAAAGTAACAAAATCAACAATGGTTATAGAATGCTTAGGGTCTTATATTAACATGTAAAATATCATCATCATTTAACGTCCGTTTCCATGTTAGCATAGGTTGGATTGGATTTTCTTGATTCTTTTCCAGGCTGCCCACTTTTGTGTAAGGCCTGGATGTAATCTCAACTTCTTTAAACCGTCATTGATAAGCTGATAAGTTTTATGTGGTCTATCTATCCCTCTTTGGTCATCAACCTCAATAAACCTACAATTGCTGACTGTGTTTTCCATGCCCATTCTCTCAACATGCCCCAACCATCTAAAATAATACAATAATAATTTATTTATGTATATGGGATATTATATTAATCAGGTATATGTTTCATTAATCTTTTGGATTTATTTCTACATAAAAATTTGTTACTCTTGTTTGTATAATAAAATTCGATAGTCTCAAATGAATTTATTTTCAATATTTATGATAATGATAGATTTTCTTAAGACCAATTTTATTTGATGTAGTATAAATATGTCTGAATATTCATAATGAACTCTGTATTTTAGATAAATTGCACAGTCAAACACCAATAAAATTAAGGTTAAATTTATATAAGAAAAAGAAATAAAATAAATTCAAATCCATAAAATAGAATATATAAATACAAAAAGTAACATTTAAATTTATTTTAAAATTATACTTAAAATTTTCGGATAATTGCTGCAATGTGAGTGATGAGTAAGGAGAACGATTCCATCAGGATATCAAAACAATGGAAGAGTGCTACCTGGAATAGTGGGACAAACAAATGATAGCTAAATACTGCTAGAGTATCAAAAATGACTTGAATAGTATTGAACATAATGGACAATCAAGAAAGAGAAAAATTTTACCATAGTTCTTATGTTCACAAAGGTTTTTGTTTCTGCTGTTAGTTTACTAAATGATTTGATGAAAATACTTGGTGGTTTTGCTATATTCAATTGTGTTATTTTTATAGACTTAGGGTCTGATTGTTATTGAAAAATAGTTTCTTTTTTTCACTAATCAAACAAATATTTGAAAAACATGAAAAAAATGCTTTTTTTTCCAAAATTTTTTGTACAGCAAAAATGGGAGCTAACCAAGAAAAAGTAAGAACATCTTCAGATTCAGCAGCATCATCATCAAATTAACTAAAAAGACTTAAAAATCAAATTTTCAATTTTTTTTTTTTTTTTATATTTTAAATTTTATATCCCTTTGGTCAGCCATATTTTAAAATGTTGAATGTTATCTTCAGATATTATTACCTATTTGTAAAACAAAAATTCCCATGAAAATAGAGTAGTTAATTAATTTATTAGCATTAAAATACATTAGGCAAGTTAGTGCTTTTCGGTTTTTAAATTTAATGATGACTGCATTCATTTCTTCTTTTTTCCAGATGTTGGTAAAATGTTGCTTTTTGCTGCCTTTGCTATTTGCAATTCTTTTTTCTCAGCTGCCAATGATTTGGGGCAAAAATAGTATTGAAATGATGAAATGTGCTGGTAAGCTAATATCTCTTTCCTAATATACTGTTTCGTAAAATTATGAAAATCAATTTTTGATTAAAATTAGCCAACTTGATATCTATAAACGCTTTTTAAAACTTTATATATCTTCATGAATGTTTATTCTCCTATTTGATAAATTTCTTTTCAGTTGCAAGTTTAATATCAAGATTTATATTTTGTTTAATCTTTTCACACACTATATCATTCTCTGTTTTTTTAAAAATTAAAATCTTGGTTGAATTATTCTTGACTATTAGCATTTTATCAGTGTGGCGTAAATATTTTAAACCCAAAGTTTAGTTATTCCACTACAAATACTAACAACAGCTAATGTAATAAAAATAAGCTTTTTAATTTTTTTTATTAATAATTTCATTATATTAGGTCATTTACAAAAAAATAAACATGTCATACTTTCTTTTTCCAACAACAAAACAGTAAAAATGGTATGTTTAAGAAAATATTTTTAAAGTTAGAATATTATTATGGAAGTCATGAAAAAATTTGAAGTTGATTTTTTAAGATTAAAACTTTTTCAGTTTGTCGTGTTCTTGTTGGAGAAATAAACTACAAAATTAATCAAGTAGATCCCAAGAAAAAAGTTCAGATTGGTAGTTTTCGAGTTGACCCAGAAGGCAATCAAAAAACACATGAGGTAGGTGCTTTTTTTTTTTTTTTTTTTTTTTTTTTATATCATTCCATTCCAAACAAGATAGTAAAGTCACTAAAATTCAAAGAATTACTGAGTGTGAAAGAAGGTGAGAAAAAGAGAAACATTAAGGTGAGAGAGCAATAAAAGAATAGAAATTAAGAAAAAAGACAAAGATTGAATTTAAATTTTGGAAGATCAGAGTTGACTGGAAAGCAAAAAGCTGAGAGTTCTCCAAATGAAGTGCAAAAGAAGAAACTGTTAGCCTAGAACTTAGAGTTACGTCTATCAATTTCAATTAATATTGATGAAACTTAGCTGCCAATCTTTTACTGTGTTTTAATTTGTAAAGTTGAAGTAGCAAATAGGAAAGCTTATCAGAATAACTACCATGAGAATATTTATACAAAAGGCACAAGGAAGCTACATTATGGTGGGAAAGTGACTGAAGCCAAGGTACCAGATCAGAACCAATAACATTGAAACTTCTTTGGATTTTATCAAAAATCTTTAAATACATAGCAGAAGCTCCAGACCAAATGTGTCAGCAATATTCAATGCATGTACAAATGGTAGACTTATAAATGTGTAAGATAGATTCTGGTGAGAAAAATTATCTAGCATGACACAGTGAACCAACTTTCCTAGCAGAAGAACTATCAATTGATTCAATATAATCTTCCCACTTCATGTCCATGGAAAGCATTAAACAGAAAAAGTGTAATAAATCACTCTTTTGGAGGTTAGCATCAGCCATACTGATGAAAGCTAAAAAAAAAAAAAAACAATCAGAAGAGACCAGTTTCATTTTGGAGGTGTTAAAAATTAACAAGCCATTTGTTGCCCCAGTTAACCACTAATTGTAAGTCCTTTTTAGATCAGCTGTCAATTTGACCATGTCAAATTGATCAGACTTACCATTAAGACAAGAGTAAATACTTGTGTCATCAGCATAGATACTGAGTTGAAAACTAATAACATTTAGGTCATTGATGAAAATTAGGAACAAAAATATGTTCAAAGATAGAGCCTGGGGTATCCTCGCATTAATGTAAAAAGATCTGGAAGTGTTCGTTCAAGACAACTTTCATTTCGTGATTTGATGAGAAAGATTGAATGATTAAAAATTAGTCCAAAAAAAGCTATAACCTTACAACTTGTGAAGTAGGTCAAACACCTTCAAGATACCCAAAGCACCAGCTTCACTTTTCTTAACTAAAGCTTGATAGGCACTTTCAGTAATAACTGTTAACATATCAGCAGTTGACCTAATGAAGTGAAAGCCTGTGAGGTGAGATGCTTAACTAATCTGGAGCTGATTAAAGCCTCAAGTACTTTGACAAAAAGGGGTAGAAGTCTAATAGGCTGATAGTTTGAAGGATCAGATGGTTCACCTGAGTTAAAAACTAGAACTACAGAAGATTTACGAGCAGGATAGCTGTCCATGCATGTACTTCCAAACCTGAAGCCATGTTATGCTATTAGTCTTAGGCACATTCTGGTTGGCTTGTATTACCATACATGATGAATAGTGATAATTATCTTGTTTTTTTTTAATTTTTCAAGAGAAAAAAAAAATCTTCTCATGACAGTTACAATTAATGGAAATAAAGTAAACCAGTAAACGAAAATATCATTTAACTCCTTCAACCTTTCTTATTTGTAGTATTCATGCCTCTTTTGTAGTTTAGAATTTTTTCTCTTGAAACATTATCCATATATTTTAATGCTTTGCAAAACTAAACTTTTCTGTCGCCATCAATGAATTCTCTGTTCAAGGCCATCTTCCTCTTTGTCAAAAAGATTTTAGAATGCATGACCTTGGTGTCTATATCTAAGAAAATCTTACAATGACAAGGAAATCATCTCTTGAGTCCTTAGATGATTCTTTCATGTGATTTTGAATTTATTTATTGCACTCTGCTAGCTATCTGTTTTTCCTTATATATGTGTTATTTCTAGTTATTAACTTATAATTTAGCAGTATAATTTAATAAAAATTCTTATTTGCAAATAATATTGATATGAATCTGTTAACAACAACAGCAAATATATTGGATAGTTACAAACTTTGACAGTTTTACATTGTGTTGTAAAATATTTCATATTTTATATCTAAAGTTTGTTACATCAACCAACCACCTGTCTTTAAGGAAGCGTGTTTCATTTTTTGTTTTGTCACAATTTTCTTAAGAATTAGACACCTGACTCTTGCTATTTTTTTATCTAATCATCTTTCTTGCAAGGAACTACTCTAATCTTTCTACAAGATTCCATGGATCAATGAACCAACATACATTTTAACTATCTGGGTACTGAACATAAAACATTAAGCATCATAGGACACACATGGCAGCAAAGTTTAGGAACTTCAAACTTGATGTGTCTAGAATCTCTGAGTAACCTTCATTTACCATTCACTATTTATGATTTCATGAGAAAGTACTGTGGACAAAATGTGGCATCAAAAGCAAAAATTAAGATAATAGTTAAAAAAAAAAAGTAAATTATTGAATTTTGTTTTAGACTCAGTTTTATGATTGATGTTATATCTAATAATTGTGTGATAGGTTATTGAATCTTATGATAGATGTATTGAAATACAATGATAAGTAGGTTGGAATAAGAAAACAGAAGCTGTAGTAGCAGTTTTTATTGCTACATGGTAGCAATAAAAACTGTTAGCTACTTTAGTGACAAGTATTCTGTAAGACATTACATAATTTTTCAACCTACATCCTGAGGAACAGATTGTAGGTTTAAATCTTGTCTGAATCATGATTGTCATATTCCACAATTTTATGAAAAATTGATAAAACTAATAAGTGAAAAGATTCTGATGTCCTGATATATTAACTCATTGAAATTATCAATTGTTCAGTGTTTCATAGTCCAACCATCCTGAATTGTTTATTTTTACTGATAATTGGACCTCTATTATATAAAAATCTACATGTTTTAATTTCTACCACCTTTATTATAGAAGATCTTTTACAATAGATAGCTATTAATAAAAATTTGATTAATAGGTTTCATTATGTCACCTCTTCTCATATATTATTATTATAAACATTTATAAATAATGGATTTCCAAATTATTTTTTTAATAGACAAATTAAACTAAATTTAAAGAAATTTGGTAACATAAATAGTAATAACAAAAAGACAATAATAATCAGAATAAACAAGGTGGTACACATCTCCAGTTAAACTACTAATATAAATTTATTTAATATTGAACTATTGTAAGCAAAACATATATGATGCAACATTAAATGTTAAAACTTTTGGTTCTTGAAACTTATAAAATCAAGAAACCCAAAACTAAATTAGTTCTTCAGTTTGGTAATTGGAATTTTAAATGTATTTTAACAGTTGATAGATATATTCAGCTCTGTGAAATATTTTGCTTATATGTCATCATCATAATGTAAAATTGGTAAGTGTTATGCTAAGTTTAACAATATTAAAAAATGAATAGTGTTCATGGGACCAGAATCAAAAATATTTGGACAAATTTATTTGATTTACATATACATTCTTTTGTACATAAAAGAAAAAGTTAAAAAAAAAATTTCTATCATTAATTAGTTGTAGTAATAAATTTAATTTGTAGTAAAAACATTAAAAATCTTTACGCAATGTAACATTTGCTTACCATTCCATTTTTAGATTGCAAATTAAGACTAAATATTGGGTATTTAGATAATATAAACTGCAAAAGTGCTTTTCTTTAAAATATTTAAAAAAAAAAAACATTTTCGTTTGATAAAAAACAAACTATCTCTATTACTTCAGAAAATTTAAACAACTGCTTGCTAACAGTTTAAAATAAATATTTTTGTCTTGTTTCTTTCAGTTCAATGTTATCATTGGAAATTTAATACATGCACATTTTTGATCTCGCTGTATTGTTGCAGGTTCCTTATGGAAGGTCCGAGATTCATTTGGTTGAAGTGATGGAAACTCTATGTGATTCAATGAGTCATTATGCTGAAACAACAAATGAATTAGGCAAGAAGTCACTTGTTCGAACCATCACATATAGTGGTGAAGCTCTCTCACTTGATAATTTCAAAATTGATTCTGATATAGTCCAGAATCTTAAAACAGTGGTAAGTAAACCTGATTCTATTTTATTGATTTAAATACATCTTTACTCTTATTCAGTACAAAAAATTAAATGGGAATTGTAAAATGTTAACTCGCACATTTTTTCAATAGATTTGTTTCATTTTATAAAATAAATTATAAATAAAAAAGTTATAATTAAATTATTAGAAATAAAATTTATCCAACTAATCTGGACAATTTTTGTATATTTTTAAATTTTAAAAAATACCATGTTTGATAGTATATGAGATGCTCTCCCCAAGCAACTAAAGAAAAAAAAATCACTTTGTATTTTTTATGTTCAGTTGAGTCCTCTCATAGGTTAATTTTATTCCTGGTGGTCATAATTTTATTTTTGGCAGTCACCTCCCTAACATACCTCAACAACAACAACAATAATAATAATATTTATTTAAACACAGTTATTATTATTATCATCATCATTATTGTTGGTACCATTGAGAACAGTTATAAATTGATACATATTACATCTATTCTACCTAAATATGTGTCATCACACTTATCATTAATCAGCTGGATATTGCAGAAGAAAGATATTACTGAAAGGAAATACTGATAATAGCAAAACACTAACATTGTGTCTGTCATTCAAAGACTGACTGGTGAAGATCTGAGTGCATTCAGTAGGGCTGCTTGTTATTAGTAGATGGTCTGGTTGGATTTACAGCATTTTACACTGAAGAATAAAACTGCAAGAAGTAAAGCTCTATCATTTGCTACAAACTACAATTGATAAACAAATAAAAACAAGCCTGAGAACAAAGAGAAACATCAAAGGTTTTTAGCCCACAACCTAGTGAAAAGGTTAAACATAACCTTTGTTGCTGCTGAATTGAGAATGACATAAAAATACTTCAAGGTTTTCATTTTATTTTATTTTATTTTTTATTTTTTTATCAAAATAAGAAAGAATGCAAGATTCACTGTATTTCAGGATCAGAAGTTTTGTGTTACTGGTTTATAAGGGCTTATCAATGTGTTAAAAATAAAAAAACATTGCACAAAAAAATGCTAGCTGATTATTAAGAAAAAATATTAGGATTTCCTAAATTTATTACAAATTCACAAAAGAAAACTTATTTACAATAAGGAACATGACTGAAGTTCCTCTAGCATTTAATGTAGTATCCAACAATACACTAAAACTTCTTTTATCTCTGAAATGGAAATGCATCTAATATACTATAAAATACGAAATACAATTTCTTTTAACAATTGTTAAAATAGGTTGTACTTTTAATATTTAACAAAGTTTTTTTCTGTTGGGGTTAAGTATGTTTTTTGTTGTTTTTTTTTTTTTAATCCTTATAAACCCTTGCTATTGTACGATTAAAGTATTTTAAAACTTTGATGTGATTTTTTTTTTATGTATGGAAGGTTAATATGCATTAAAGCTTTCGATTCTTGTTGCCTATGAGATATTAAATGTAAACAATCTTATAATTTATGTAATTAAAAAGATGAATAAAATGCTTATTTTGGGATTAGATTTGTCTGTGCTATCATACACAGTTCAGAACATATAAATAAATTGATGATAAATTTGTTTAGCACCAAGAGTTTAGTTTCTGGTTTGTGCAAGTGAGCTTATCTCTTTAGATTTAGCAGGTTAGTATGGAATAGTGTTATTGTTTGTGATAGCAATTGACAAACTCAACTAATTTTATTAAAAGTTAATAAAATTGGTAGAAGGATAATATAGAATTATTATAATGCTTTCTATACTTGTCTGGGATGTGCTAAATTTTACATGTAAGGTTTTTGTGACTCTTGCAGTGTGAAAATCTGCTGGAAGAGAATGATGAGAAAATGATCAACGTCTTGAGAAGACAGGACATAAAAGACCATGAAACCAGAATATGTCGAGACACTATTCGTAAGTTTTTTATTTTTATTTTTTCAAAATCAAAATAGTAGGTAGCATTTAGATCAATAGGGTCAATTTAAATTTTTAAAACAGAGTGTAATAGTGTTTTTAGTTTCTTTTTATCCATTTTGTGTATTTTTTTCACTTGTCATTTTAGTTATTTTATTATTATAATATCTATGAAATTCTTTTGACTTTTAAAATAAAAAATATTCTGAAAATCATTAATAATTTCATTGGTATATTTTTTAGAAGTATAATTATTGATATAAAAATAACTTTAAAATAATTTTTACAGATTTATATATTACAGATAGAAAAATGAATGAAAAATTAAAAAATATTTGTAATAAGTTTTTGAAGGCCAAACAGTTAAAATTGAATTTCCAAAATAATTATATATTATTTAACACTAGATTTAGATTATAAAAGCTTCCTGTCTGAGTCATAAAAAATAGATACTCTGGTTTCACTTTATTGTAAAACTCTTTGTGCTTTTTCAATAATTGCAAGTAGTGGCTAATGTGATTCTTTTTTTCCCCATAAAAAATTCCCATTATTTATTTGTACAATTACTGCATCATAACTCAGCTTATGCTTATATCAAAGCAAATCACTTAATCTTATTTTACAAGATGTTGAAAAGTAATTGGCCCCCTAAAATGTGACCAAATATGAGAATTTTTTAAAAAAATTGTCTTGGTTAGGCTAAGAGCTTTTCAGTACTATCTCATATAAATATTTGAATAAACACTTGTAAATATGAAAATCTAAATACCAGAAATAGTGTAAGATCACAGGTTTTTGCAATTGTCTGTCCACTTTCTTTTGATAGGATAATCATATATTTTCAGAAAATTTACAAAATTATATAAGGTGGAGGGAGCAGTTGATGATTAAAAAAAACAAAACTGAATTGATTAAAATTATAGCATTTAGCAAATGTCTTATGCAAAGCAATGTTTAAAACTTGTATTTTTTAGCAAGCAGTACGGATTAGGACTATAAAGAGTTCTGATGTTACATTGAAGTTAAATATATGAAAGGAGTAGAAACAAACAAACTCTTCACATAGATAACTTAATATTACTTTTTAAAGTGACAAGTTTTTCATTTGTATAATCATTTGTAGTATAGAGGAAAGTGAAAATAAAAACTGGTAAACTAATGAGACTAACAAATCTAGTAATTACCAGATGAAGTACTCAATATAAAGTGATGCAAATACTATGCTTTTGTGCCAGAATGGATACATAAGACAGCATATTTCTCTCAATTGCATGTTGCTAATACACCACAAAAGTGAACATGCTGGCACTTGACGAACTGCTGGACCAACCTGACTTCAGTGTTGAATTTGACCAGCGTCAGAAAACCTGGACCTCCTCGTGGAGATGGATGGCAGACAGGGAACCAGTCAAGCTACAAAACGACGTAGTTGAATACCATGTACCCAACCAATTGCGACCTGCTTACAAAGAGGAGCTGTGTGCATGGATTAAAGATGGCTGGTTGATTCCTTATTCGAGTGAAAAACTTGGTCCCCCTAAGAGTCTGATCCCATTGATGGCAATTGTGCAGCAGAGCAAATCTGAAGTGCAGTCGGTGATGGATTTCAGGAAGCTAAACCAGTACGTTGACACATTTACGGTTGATGCTGATGTTTGTGCCAGCAAGTTGAGGGAATGGTGACAGCAGGGATCTAATGTCTCCTGCTGGATTTAGGAAAAGCCTATCTGCAAGTGAGGGTTAGTGAATCATTGTGGCCATTTCAGACAGTGATGTTTGCTGGCAGAAGACACTGTCTCACCAGACTGGGCTTTGGCTTAAATATAGCCCCACAAATAATGAAAACCATTATCAGTGTTGTCTTGTCTCAAGAAGATACAGTTTAAAAAGGGGCATCAGTGTACATTGATGATATCTAGGTGAATGAAGATGTCGTGTCATTAGTGTACGTAAAGGAGAAACTGGCACAGTTTGGCTTGACCTGCAAGGACCCAGAACAGCTAGAAGACGGCGCTTGTATGTTAGGTCTAGATGTTCATGAGGAACATGGAACCTTGCAATGGAAACGCGGAACTACAGTTCCTGATATACCAATGTCTTAACAAGACAGACTATTTTTCCCCTCTGTGGAAAGCTTGTGGGGCACCTATCGGTATGTGGATGGCTTCACATGGCGGCAGGCACCATAAAACATCGGGCGAGCATGGTCACTAAAGGATGGGATGATAAGACAACCAACACGCTGCTCATTCACATGGTGACGGAGACCATAGCAAAACAAAATGACCCTGCCAGAGAGAATTGGTGCATGTCAAGAGAGGAAACGAATGTCTGGGTTGATGCAAGCTCCCTCGCAATTGGAGTCCTACTGGAGATGGATGGAGTGACAATCGAGGATGCATGCTGGTTGCAACCAATGAATGATGCTGCACACATCAACCTGGGAGAACTGGACACTGTACTAAAAGGAGTTAATTTGGCACTCTAGTGGAGGGTAAAAAAAGTTGCATCTGCAGACTCCTTATGTGTATACCATTGGATGTCGGACACCTTGACAGGCAAGGGTAGGGTTCGCACCAAGGCAGCCAGTGAGATGCTCATTAAAAGACGGCTGAGTACTATTAAAAACCTTGTCACTGAGTACGATCTATCCATGGACGTAACACTGGTAACATTTAGCTGCAACCTTGCTGACAAATTAATTCAGATACCACAAAGATGGTTTTGACGCTGTAAAGAACATCAAGCTCGTACCACCGATGTGCGCTGTGTCTGTGGAGGAGCTGGATGAGATCATCAGGATACGTCATTGTAGTGGACACCCCGGCATAAGATGAATGTGCTATTTTGTACGACTGACCAATCCGTCAGTATCTATAAATACTGTTAGGACAGTGGTAGGGGATGCCGAACATGCCAGTCAATAGACCCTGCACCAGTTAAATGGCAAAAAGGAAAGCTGGGAATAAAACGCACATGGAGCAGGCTGGGTAGGGATATAACCCATTACGGCAGCTATAATTTCCTCACTGCTGATAGATTGCAGGCCCACCAGATTCGCAGTATGGCGACCATTGTCACAAAAAGACTTGTCAAGCATGATCTGTTAATTAGAGTTGGTGTTTTATGAATGAGGACCTCCAGAAGAAATCCTCACTGATAATGACACTGCCTTCTGCAGCAGACAGTTCCTGCACTTCCTGGATGAATGGGGGATCCAGCTTTGACTATAATGTGCATATGTGCCAAGTGGTAATGGCATAGCAGAAAGGTGCCACCGGAGTATAAAGAGAATCGCTGCCAGAAAGTAGTGCACAGTCATGGAAGCTGTATATAGATACAACACGATACCAAAGGACAACGTATCTCCTTTAAGTGCCCTCCAATAATGCGATATCTAGATACCAGGTACAAGTCAAAGAGATCGACAGTGAGTACGTGCCTGATCGACGAGAAGTGTGTGGATCATATGAAACAGAAGAGGCCGTCTGGGTAAAGCCTCCCAATAGTAGGTGCACAACCCAATTTAAAAAAAGTTGTGTCACCAGTATAGTCAGTGAGCACACCATACTGGTCGATGGGTTCCCACGAAATGTGAAGGATCTGCGCCCTGTCCTCAACACAACCGCCTCTGTGAGAGGGATTCATCAGAAGGCAAAGTGGTAAGGGTCTGAGACTTTGGCTGCCAGTGCCACTGGGACGGTGGTGATGTGCACTGGTATAGAGATTCGTATTGAGTTATGACTTTATTTTTGTCTGGAAGCTGGATGCTGGCTTCAAACCTACAAGTGGAGCAAGCAGTGTAACTGAAATGTAACAGAAATCAACTGTTAAACTACAGATCATTAGAGGCTCTTACAAATTCCAACAGTTTTTCTCATGTCATTACAAAGCTACCACTAGCTTGTACAATATTCTGTTGACAAGGTTGCATTCATAGCTGGAAATGAGACTTGTCTGATACTTTTCTTTAGTATGATGCACAGTAGGCTCACAAGCAAACATTTTTTTTGGAACATTTCTCAAGTGATGTGTACTATATCTAAGAGAGATTCTCAGGATTTCAGAACTGGACTCCTAAGTAAAACTATAATCACTTGAAGTTAATCAAAACTCATGTGTTTAATCATTTATCTTCAGATGAACAGTTCCAGAGAGTTAGTGTTTTTTTTTTTCACTAGTCATTGGAATGGATGTTATGAGTTTCACATAAAAATAAACAGGTGGCATATGGCAAATAGATTTGGGAGGCTATGATACAAAATTCAGTCAAATTAGCCATATTTTATCTGCTTATCTCATTTTAAATAATGCTAACCAAAAATTCCCAAAATAATTTTTCTCTCATTTTTAGTGAAATTGTATTAAAGCAGTTTAAATCTCCAAAATAAGAAAATTGTACTCAGGAAGATATTAAAAATGTGCTCAGTTTCTTTCATACATTAAATTGATCATTACCTGCTCTTGGCACTGTATACTAGGCATCAAATGTTATGTCTTGAACATAAGTTTCCTGGCATTTAGCAGAAAATCATCTTGACCTCAGAAACTTTGGCTTTTCATTGCTAAGATTTCTACTTTTTTTTTTTAATTAGAAATGTGAAAATTTTATTTTAATCATTCTCTTAAATACAAATAACATTAATAATTGAGCTGAAAAATCATTTTGTAGCTTTGAAAATCCCAAATGTCTGTTTGGTTTGATTATATGCACCTACTATTCAATGATAATGTTATCTAGTTCAGTGCATTGATGGAGATGTGATTTGAAATATTTATCATACTTGACATTGCCAGTCAGTCCCATTCTTGTATTATATGGGCACTCAGCTTTAAAATGTTAATGTATAGCCTTTCTACTATTACTAGACAGAAATATTGGGTAGTTACCACTTAGGAAATATTTGCCCCATGTTTTTGATCTCAACATTTATTCTGCAAGTAATGGTGAATCCAGTTTGTTTTCACGATTGCTACACCTACACTACTTTACCTTTTAGGTTAAACATGTCATTGCAACTAGGTTTACCGCTATCAATGGAGAAAGGCAAAACCAGATTGCTTCTTTCTCTTTATTTCTATTGCAGTTACATCAAAATTACTATTTAAATAGAAGATTCAAATTTTTTTAGCATCAATAAAAATGACAAAACTAATCTGTATGCATTATGTCAATATTTAAATATATTTTATTGGAGACTGTTTAAACTATACAATTCTCAAAATTAATAAAAATTCAGGTACAAGAAATAACTGAATACTTGAATCCATTGCCATAGATACTTGTTCTAAAGTTTCTACATTATCTGTTAAGTATTATATCAAGATGTTCAATGATGAATGCATTTTCCCTAATTGTGACAGTTATTTTAATGTACTTTTTTTTTCCAGGAGCTTGTACCTCAGATGACATGAAAGTGCCTATGCCAAAAGCACCTTTGAAAGCCGATGTAGAGAGGGAAGCTGAAGAAAGAGCAAAGTCAAGTGCTCAAAAGACCACAGAATCAGTAGATGAGGAAGGGAATAATGAAAAAGAAGAATTATAACGAAATCTTTCTTAGACTTTTTCCTTTTTATATTAATTATCTGCTGCTGCTGTGCTAAATCAATTTACTTTGTCAGTTTTTTCTTTTTCATAAAACTGTTGAAGTACTAGAATTTAAGAAAGTTATAAAACTATTATTGGGATTTATAATTTCTTATAAAATTTATTTATGGTGGGAACTTAAAATAAATTATACATTTAAATTTTGGTATAATTCTTTCATCATGTGTTTTTCATTCAGGGTTAATATTTTGAAAGCATAAATCTGACAGTTCTTATTTGATAAATTTATTAATAATGCATGATGGAATAATTTCAGCTATATAACAATATTATGTATATGCATTTTTTGTATGTCACTTTTCATGCAAAAGCTTAGTGTCTCATATATATATATAATTAGAGAAAATTTTCAAAATTCAAAAGGTGTCAGATTTACATTTCGACATAGGATCTCTAATAGAGATTCTACGTCACGTCAGCGACATTGTTTTTTTCCATATGGCAAAGGCCCTGGAAAATGAAATGAAATCAAATTCTGTGGGGCTTCAAATAAATTCCAGAACTTACTAAAATCAGACATTAGAAACCTGAAAAAAATCTAAGCACCTGTGGGTAAAATCCGACAAATCTAACATTTATAAATGTGATCCTTTAAATTACATAAGTGTCCTTAAAAATAACCTAACTAGTAATTACAAAGTAGACAGAAGGAACCTAGCATTATCTGAAATTAATACAGACACAGCCAAATTCACCAAAGAATTAAATATTAGTGACAAAATTGGCAAATGTTTTATTTAAGGACGACAAACCAAATTTCCAAAACAAATTACAAACCAGGCTAATTAATCCTACAAAAAGTGACTTAGGCATAATTTCCAGGGAAATTCTAAAAAACCTAATAGAGAAGCTACTATTGAATCTACAACCAAACCTTTGGAAAAGTTCTTCAGATACGATACACTGGTTTAACAACATCAAAAACAAATCTAAATCCACCTTCCTTAAATTCGATATTGTCGATTTCTATTCCTCTATATCAAGGGACCTTCTTGAGAGTTGTTTAAGATTTGCTAAAAATTACACGAACATTTCGGATAGGGACTACGAAATTATCTTTACGGCCAGAAAATCCATTCTCACCTTTGATGATCCCACATGGACAAAGGGGCCGGGAGAGGTTTTTGACGTCCCTATGGGAGCATATGATTCAGGCCAGGTGGCAGATCTTGTGGGAATTTACATTTTAGATATTCTAAGCAGATTTTTAGACCCAAAACAATTAGGCCTATATCGGGACGATGGATTAATAATTATCCCTAATTCCAATGGGCCCTACACAAAAAAATAATTAGAGCCCTGAAGTACCTTGGTTTTAAAGTCAAAGTCACCTCTAATCTTAAAATTGTAAACTATTTAGACATCACCCTTAACTTAAATGATGGATCCTACCAACCATTTCTCAAAGAAAATAGTTCCCCCACTTATATTAATATTTCAGCCAACCACCCCAAAAATATAAAACAGATACCCAATATAGTGAATAATAGAATCAACCAATTATCATCCAACATTAAAACTTTCAACGCAAGTAAAAAATATTTACAATAAGGCCCTTCAAAAAAGCGACTATAAGAACAAGTTAACATATAATAAACCTACAATAGACTCCGAATCATCCAAAAATAAAAATAAAGGAAACTGTAGAAAAAGAAAAATAATTTGGTTTAACCCCCCTTATTGTAAACTAACATCAATATTGGTAAATATTTTCTCAAGTTAATAGACAAAAATTTTAATAACAGTAACCCTCTATGGAAGATTTTTAATAAGTACACCCTTAAAATTAGTTATTCTTGCACCCCAAATATGGACAGCCTTATTAGTTCCCATAATAGGAGTATTGTGGTGAACTTGCGCAATGCTGAATCTAGGTCCGGAATTCTAAACAAATGCAGCTGTAATTCTGTGGACACCTGCCCGGTGGAGGGAAAATGCAAATCCACCCAGATGATTTATGAAGCCCGCATTTCTCCATCTAACAAAAAAAAAATGACTTCCGGACATATGACTGTCTAACCACAGGTACTCCTCTTCAAACCCCGGTCAGAGGTACCAGACAGCCCTTTTGCGGGCATTCTGGAAAATGAAAGAGGAAGGGCTGGATCCTGAAATTAGCTGGAAACTGATAGGTGCTGTCTATGTTTATTGGAAAAAATTTCAATATTAAAATACCCCCACCAACACCGGCTACTGAATCTTAGGAGGGAATTCATCAGTAAGTGCCGCCACAAGGCAAATTTTTCGAATACTTAAATTTAGAATTTAAATGCCCGTTGACTAGATGTTAGAATATAAATTAAAAGGATTCAATTTAAGTTTTAATCTTAATTTTACCCTAACGTTAACCCCCCTACCTTCCTATCCCAAGCTCCTTTAATTGCCTATCTTTAGAAAATATGGATTCTTTTACTAAACCCCTTTTTCCTTGGTTAACAAATATTTTTCTCTAATAATTTTTAAACTGATAACTTCCTGTAATTGGCATTTAGCTCACTTCTACCTAAAAGGTTTAATCAAAAAAACTTAAAAATTTTTAAAATCTTATATTGAAACCCATTCCTTCTCGCCTAAATACACCTCTTCAAACAGCCCAAAATCTTAACCTTAAAAAAGTAATTTAACTCATTTAGTTATCTATCTCCCCTTCCTAAATATACCGTTTCAACACCCTGTAACCCTGCGACTACCAGCTCCATCCTATTCTACTTTGTGACCGTTGTTAACCTAAAACCCCTTCACACTACCCCAGGGCCTTCGCCATTTGGAAAAAAACAATGTCGCTGACGTGACATAGACTCTCTATTAGAGATCCTATGTCGAAATGTACATCCGACACCTTTGAATTTTGAAAATTTTCTCTAATTTATACTGGCTCTGTATTCTTAATACATTGAGCTCTCTGCCTGCATCACTTTAATGTTAAAATTTTTTTAATATTGATTAGGATCAGGTTCCTGGAATTTACCTTCCTACTCTTCCACTTTGGATTAAAGAAAAACAAAATTTATATATATATATATATATATATATATATATATATAGTACAAATAGGCATGTTAAAAATATCGTAAATCCATTTTTTCTTATTCCATACTTTTCAATATTATTTAAATGCTATTTACAATTTAAGTTTGGAAGAAAACGATTGTCAAGCAGAACAAAAAAAATGGGCTACACAAATATTTCTCAAGTTTTGATATTTTCATCATATTGATGAAGAGAATTTTTGCTAAACTTTATCTGCAAGTGTTAAGTCTCCACTTAAATCCAAGATACTGTGAAACTACACTTACTCTTGTTTAGGAAGAAATATTTTTCATGTCACCTGATTTTATATATGAACTCATATTTTAAATTTTATGTATTGAAAATAAAGGCACCGAGTTAAATTGAGCATTTACTTATTGTCCAGAAATATATTTAAATTTTTGTTAGGGACATTGACATTTGATATTTAAATAAATGAACTTATTAATGGATTGTATGGCCAGCATATTCTCTACCCAACTAAATGCAGATATTCACTAATTTTATGTTAAAAACTGTCTTCACAAACAGATTTGAATACTTTTTAATACAGAGGAGTGCTTATTTGTTTTTACATTATTTCATAGATTTTTAATCAATCCCAACATTGTTTCATTGATGTAATGTCTTGATTTATAATTAGAATTTAGAACATTGAGTTATGTATATACTTGAACAGTTTATAGAGATAGTTTTAATAAATAACTAAAAGATCTTTAAAAACATTCAATTGATACCAAGTAGAGAAATCATACTATGAAACTAAAACATTTGCAAGCAAAGAAAGGAACATTAATTCTAAAATTATTTTGGTAATAACATTGTATCAAGAAAATTGGAATTAAATCCAGTCACTTATGAGAACTTTGTTTGAAAACTTCCTTAACAGGTCAAATTGGTTGGGTGTATATGTTTTTTTTTTTTTTAGCCCTGCTATGTTGACATTTCTAGAGATTTTATTTTTTTTTTTTATTCTACCTGCTCAGTATAGTAAGTGTTGAGAATTTTTTTTCTTTGTGAATAAATTGTACTATTTACCCCTATTTAAAAATGAAAGAATTTTGTGTTATACATGTGGAAAATAAGGACAGAGCTGCTGAAGCAAAAATAAGTTTTTTTTTTGTTTTTTTTTGTTATCATGCTTTTGAAATGGAACATTTATTTTCTGTTAGAATTTATATTATATACAGTATCCATTCCATGTTGGTTAACATGTCATAACTGTCAAAATTCATCAATAATTTTAACCATGAAACTTGGCAAATGGTAGAAGAGCAAATAGATATTACTTTGTAAAAGGGTAATGTCTATTCCCATTAAAATTCATCAAATAAACAAAGTTGCCTTAAAAACAAAACACTTTATCTCATCATTCAAAAAGGATATTTTCTTATACAAGCATCTAATGCCAAAGTTGCTGTTAAATCTGGACAGAATTGATGTATTCTGATGGCACAAAAAATATTTTATATTAAAAAGGATATAGAAAGGGATATCTGTACTTTCACTGAAATCCATATCACAAAAACAAGTGGGGGTAGGTCATTGTAATATGGAAAATATCCTAAAACTTGAAGAAATAAAAATACAAACCTGACTTACAGGAATAACGAGCCAGAATAAATTTAATTCAATACTGGGTTAGTGCATTGTGATTTATCTGGTCACATCCATTGCTAAGGATGGTGTCAGATAAGCTTTATGTTTCAATCTTGATTTTTTTTTTTTTTTTTTATAAAGACAAGTCAAATATTTAGCTGTGAAATTGTATTGAAGAAAGTTTGACAGATCTCATCAGCTGATTTCCAGTCAGAAAAAAAACAAAAATTAATCTTAACTAAATATCTATGCATCAAATTATGATTTTTTTTTTTTTAATGTGAAATAAAAGAGTAGAGACAGGTAAAAGATAAGTCTAGGACAATTTTTTTTTTGTTTTTTTGTAAAAGCTTTATTTGACCAGTAATTGTAGTAATAGCAGCCAGACAATTAGCAGCAGACCTATAAGTAATAGTAGTAGATGTTGTATGCAGCACAGACCCTGTGGCAACAAAACTTATCAGCTTCATCATAGTCAGGGAGGGGCAAAGGAGAAGGTGACACAAGTATCCCAAAATTACTAATAGGACTTTACTAACAAAGATGAATTAGGTGAATTTTTCAGAAAATTTATAAATTGTCTTAAGGAGAGACAATTTTTTTTTTTTTTAATTAAAAAAAAAAAAAAAAAAAATAATCAGTTGGTTTGATTGGTATTTCAGCTCTATAATATCTTAGAACCAACTTGTACCCACCTCAGAATACAACTGTACTTGTGCATACAGTCACACCCAATCCAAACTGACTGATCAAGCACAGTTAGACAAAGACAATAACATGGAGGAGGAAGAGTAGGGACGGACACACCAGCTGGTGTAATGATTCACCATGCTCATCACCACTGGCATACACATGGGCTGGACTGAGGAAGAGAGTTAACTAATTCTGACCAACAACCAATGAATGAAGAACAACTGAGATTTTAACTAATAAGTGTCTGGTGAGAAGAAAGTGAAAATGTAATGTAAACAGATAATATGCATAGATATTCTTATCTTAATTACTTGGACAAATATAAGAGAGTGGAACAAAAAAAAAAAATACAAGCAAATGTAAGGTGACTGGCTTTACACTGGAGGTTAAGAAAAGACATTTTGTTAATAACAAAAATTAAAAATAAATGAAGACAGCAGAAAGAAGGCATTATCTATTAGAAACATGATATATTTCAACAAAATAATAAAATTGGGAGGGTAGGGGGCTCCTCAAAATGATTTCATTTGCACCTAAGTAACAATAAGCCCATGTTTGGAAGAAAAGGAAACATTTTTTTTCTAATTTTAAATACAATTGTATTGAGTGTACAGGATAATAATCCAATTTCTTGAATTAAATTTTAACTTAAAAAAAAAAAAAAATGTGCACTGAAACAAATTTGTTTTCAAATAATAAAGCACTTTTGGGTTTAGGACAGTTGATAACAAATAAAACAATTCTGTAAAATGAATAGAAGAGAGATTTACTCCTGGATTGAAGTTTAAATTTACCAATTTGTATTTTAGCTTTATGCAGTGTTTTTTTTTTTTTTTTTTTAAGAATTTAAATAATCTGTCTCACTGATAGTGTTAAGCAAACATTTCTCAATGCTATACTGGTAACTTTAAACAGTTAATTTTCCTTTCAGTGTTCTTATTAAAGTCAACATATCTGACTACAATTAGTTTATTTGAAGCAGCTTTCTTTTTACACATACTGTATAGCAAGTTCAATAAAATTAATTATCTCCTGAGGTTTCAGTCACCAAACATGCTTGATCATGTACATAAAAGTAATCTATTAACACTAAGGTAAGTTAAACACTGCAAAGATTTTCAAATACAAACCCATAGTAGCCAGATAAAACCTATCTACATGATATGAAATAGAAAAAAAGTTCTTTAAATCATTTTTGCCAATTGTATGTGAAAGAAAGGTGATAAGAGGCAAATTTTAGCCATAATTTTAAAGCCACACAAAAATCAGTGGCCAGCTTATTTAATATTTGTTTTTCTATAAGCTGTTAAAAAGAAAAAAACTAACTCCTCAAATAAATTATACAAAAAAAAAAAAACTTGAAAGAATTTTTTTTTTTCACAGACTACTTTTAAAACTATTACTTGAAAGTTTATTTCAGAGAAAAAAAAAGTTGGTTTGAAAGCTGATAATGAACAGACCCTGTAAAACTTGGAATGAAATTTTAGAAAGTTAAAAAAAAAAAAAAAAAAAGTGGGAAAGGGAAGGAGAGAAAAAACAAAAAATCTCCACATTAAAATCAACTAAGAAGT
Organism: Ascarosepion bandense; assembly: GCA_037127315.1. Lineage (NCBI taxonomy): Eukaryota > Metazoa > Mollusca > Cephalopoda > Sepiida > Sepiidae > Ascarosepion > Ascarosepion bandense. The sequence continues at coordinate 3,924,142 of JBBBDQ010000625.1, read as the reverse complement.
TCAGAAACAGATTTTTAGGCCTCCATTAATCAATTTTTAAAGCTTTTTTTTTTTTTAAAATAATTAAGGTGGCATGTTGTGACTTGGTTTCCATTTTACACGAATTGCCCAACCCTAATTTTGTGCATTTATCTTATCTTTTTGAAAAGGAAGAATTTTTCTGTTGTTGAACTATATAATCACAAACTAGTCCAGATGAGGACTGCGTGAAATCTGGAATTATTTTTTCTTCCCCCAAAAAACCAAAAAGATATTTAAGAAAAAAAGATAGAGAGTGAGAGAGAGAAAGAAAGAAAAATAATTGTTTAAAAAGTTTTTTTTTTTTATTAACTTTCCCTTCTCCACCCTCAGAATTTCTTCTTTCTTTTGACCAACCACTCCCACCTCCTAAGGTCATCCCACCCAACTTTCCCCCTTCAATAAACTATCACATTGAATGTCCTATCAAGACTCATCGTTTCCTGACCCCTCATCATCATCTGCATGATCCTCCTCTTCATCATCAAGATAAACATCATCTTCATCATAATAATCTAAATCAGTATGGCTTTCTGTTGTCTTGGGCCGTCCGCTTACACAATACTCTTGCAGTGTTGTTGGCACTATCACACCATCTCGTTCAGCATCAGCTATTGTGGCTTGTACTTGTTTCCTATATTTATAGAAAAAGACAAATAGACAAACTATTATTAAATAAAACAAAACTTGATCAAGATGAAATATAAATTTGGCTATACTTTGGCAACAAATTTAATTTTAAAGACTATTTTGGAACAACATGTTAGAAAAAATAACTAGAGATAAATATTTTATATGAGATTTGAAGTTTGTATTTTTTTTCTACATTTTCTACATAACAGTAAGATATCAAGATGAGTTAGTTGGCAATTCTGTCATGTTTAAAACCATACATTTTAAATGAAATTAAAAATAAAAAAAGATCAAAATCAGTATCATTTTGCAAAGTGCAGATGAAAAGTTGAACTTTAGTGAAAATTTTACATATACACATATTTATACAGATACATACACACACATATATATATATATATATATATATATATATATATCTACACACACACAAAAAATGATTGCTACGTCTTGTCAAACAAGTGCCATTCCCTCATTCCCCATCTTCATCTGTTGTGCATTCTTAAATGGCTCTTAAGACCTGCATAGTTTGTGACAGATGTAGCATTCCAAGTGATCCCTCAAAGTAGCAACAGCAGGAATGTCATCCCCATGAATCCTGAGGTGTCGCTTGAGTCCACCAGACGACTTAAAAATTTTGGGGCAGAATGAACATGAGTAAATAGGGGATTCAGTAGTGGGATCAGCAAGGGGAGCAACAGGAATAATTCTGGGTTTAGTGGCCTGATGAGACTTCATATGATTCACCAGTCCTTGAACAGAGACTGACCACACCTCACAAGTCCAAACAGGGCTATGATCAGCTGGCAAAGGTTGATGCCTCCTGCATGAACCTTTGTTCTCCTTACAGAACTTGGCACCTCCAAAAGATCAAACCCTGCCATTGTTCACAATCAGCAGTCAATGCCTCCCAGCTGTCTTCAGCAATACCCATATACTTCAGGTTCTCCTTAACATTGTCCGTGAAACTTTTTCATGACCTACACTGAGGTTCAGATGACATTATACCGTAGAACAACTGTTTTGGTATCCCAGAGTTGTCTATTTATACCAAGTAGCCAGCCCAACGCATTTGACTTCATCACAATTGACAATATGCTTACTGTGTTTGCCTTGGACAAGACAGCAGTGTCAGAGGTGTGACTCTCCCATTTGATCCCAAGAAGTCTCTCAAGCAGCTTGATTTGCGATCGATACAGAGTTCAAGCCTCTAAGGCATACAAAAGAGGGGACAACACATATACAGAAAGTTGGGTTCTTAGTGAGATCACCATCAGAATAAACCCTGTCTTCTAGCTTACCAAATGAACATGAAACATTGCTGATTCTTTTTCTGATTTCAACATCTAGAGAAGGCACTACCGTGGCCTCCGCTATATTACCAAGGTCTGTGCGATGAAATGTGACGTCACGGGACTAAGAGCCACGAATCAGCATAGCAGCCGTCTCTCGCTACATGACAACGTTGAGAATCACAAAGTTGTTTTTTTTAATAAAGATCTTAAAACTTTTTAAAATGTAACAAGAAAAAAAAGAAAGACATGTTTTGATTTATTCTGGTTTTATTAATTATAATTGAAATTAATAAAAACAATAATAAGAAAATATAAACATCATTGTTGACTACTGACTGTTGGTTGTGTTTGTAAATAAACAATTTTAAAGACAAAATTTTTCATTTATTCGTCTAAATTTTAAAAATTCAACAAACACTGCTTATATTTTCATATTTCTAATTTAATTATGAAAAATCACAATCACTTGTTTTAAATGCAAGAATTTTAAAATCAGAATCCCTCAAATATAGCAATCAAGCAACCATTAGAATTTAGGAACAAACAAGACGCAACAATAAATAAACAAAAATTATTAATTAAAAATATTAAAAAATGCAACAATTTAAATTCAAGCAAATTAATTCAAATTAAAGTTCAAGTTACTGTTTTTTTTTTTTAAAAATCAAACTTATAAAAGTCTTTATGTTTCAAAATTCAGTTGAAGTTTGTTTTTTTTTTACTTAACTTCTTACAAGTAATATCATTTTCCTTGTTACAAAAATTATTTAATAATGCATTAGAAGAGCTCCAGACAATCATTTTTTCAATGCTGTGACCTTCATGAGTCAAGATGAAAAAGAAGTTCATCATTAGCCAAAACATCCAATGTTATGTACATAGACAATTTTCTTTGATTCAATGAATGAAGAAAAGAAGGATTCTTTACAAGTTTATTAATAATAATATTGTATAGTACTAAATTTGTTGTTACATCATTGGGATATAACAGAGAACCTCTATTAATTCCTTGAAAATAACAGTTTATATCAGGTAGCATATCATCTCTTCCCGATACTAAACTTTTACAACTATAACTTTTTATTTTTTAAAAAATGGCATAACAGCAATAACCTGTTAAATATATTATAATAGACAGGACTTCTTTGCACTGACGAACATCATTATCAGTTACATTTATGTTAAATTTATAAACATGTAAATTTTGTTCCTCTGTCATTTCATTCCAATTCACCTCTTGTAAATTCTTAAAATGAATACTTTGATAATTAAGAGGCAGGCTAAGTTTTAAAACAGACAACATTCTTAGTTGTTTTTTTTGCATTCAAATAATTGATGTATAGAGATATATTGATCACCACTAAGTTGTCAATACTGGCCAAATCTTGCCTCCAGATGATCAGTTTGAAATTTTCCAGGTAATATATACAACATTTTCAATTCTTATGTACAATATTGTGTTAGTTCTAAAATGGCATAAGTGGTATGGTGTAAAGCAGTAAAAGTTTCCTTTGTTAATTTACCACTTTTTCCAGGCATGCTATCCCAAGATTCCTACCAGTTACAAAATATTGTTAGAAATGCATAATTTTCTTCATTTAATTTTAATAGATTGCACTATTTATTTTGAAGTTTCCAACCTTTAACTGGTGTTTACACATTCATTATATTCCACCAAATAAAAAATGTTTATAATCAAGTGAATTTCCCTATTTTAATTTAAGTTAAAATATATATTCATTTATTAGAAAAACAATATTTAATGAATAGAATCAGCAAAAAAAATGCTTTATTAGTAGTAGTAGTAGTAGTAGTTTTATACATTTTATTGCCAGTTTTATGTTACAGAGGGTAAAAAAAATTATGAACCGAACAAATGATAGGATAGCTAAATCTGAAACAGATTTTTTAAAATTCCTTGAGAACTTTTAATCCAATACATTTATTAATATCTTTAGGGAAATTCTGCTAAAAAATAACGGAGTTTGAATTTTAAAATGAATTAAAATTTAAAATGAATTAAAATTTAAAATGAATTAAAATTTAAAATGAATTAAAATTTAAAATGAATTAAAATTTAAAATGAATTAAAATTTAAAATGAATTAAAATTTAAAATGAATTAAAATTTAAAATGAATTAAAATTTAAAATGAATTAAAATTTAAAATGAATTAAAATTTAAAATAAATTAAAATTTAAAATAAATTAAAATTTAAAATAAATTAAAATTTAAAATAAATTAAAATTTAAAATAAATTAAAATTTAAAATAAATTTTTTTTAAATGTTTTCAATCCATTGTTAATCCTACTGGATGAAATAAAGATATTTTTACCTTTCAAAAAAGATACACTTAAAATTCTAGGATATTTGGTAAATCAATTGCATTTTAAAAATATTTTAATAGTAAAAAATGAAAAAAAAAAAGTAAAAATTAATGTTTCTATTTCATTTATGATGTTAAACTGTTTATAAAAAAAAAATCATTTTTTTGCAAAACTCTTTTTTGGTTAATGTTTACTAGTTAATTTTTTTAAGGATTAAAAAAATCCTAAACCAACCATAAAAGAATTATTCTTAAGTTAAAATTCTAATTTTTTATTTCCAATTTTTTTCTATGGATTAATATCGATAATTAACTTTCAAATTATCAAAAATAGGAAAAAAATGTTTGGAAAATATTTTTTAAGGGTGTTCATTTTGTGCTAAATATCTTCTAAAAATTAATTTTAAAAATTAGGTTTAAACATTCAAGTGTGATGTGATTTAGGCCTTTATGTTTCAAATAAATTCAAAACTTATTCAGAAATAATAGGTTTAAAAGTTTAAATCATCATTTTCAAGTTTAAATTTTTGGTAATAGTGACTTGACTTTTGTAACAAATAAATTCAGTTTTTAAATAAAAAACCTTAAAACTAAAACAAATTATTTTAAAATTGACTAGAAAATAAATTTTGTAGTTTTTGTTAATACAAGAAAAAGAATGAAAAAAAAAATTAATTCAGGAATATTTTTTCATGTTTAAAAAAATAGTATAGAAAAGTTAAGTTTTTACTTTCGTTTTCTAAGAATTTTTTAAACATTTCATTGAAAAGAAAACACTATTTTCTTAAATAAAATATCAATAAAAAAATTAATTCAAATACTTTTAGAAAATATGTTTAACAACTTTTTTCAGCTTTAGTTTAAGTTTTAAAACATTTAAAAAAAAAGAACAAACTTACGAACAAATAGCCATATTTAAATTTTGCTTTTTTTAATTCAGATTTTTTTTTAAATTTTATTTTATTCAAAGAAAAAAAAGAATATTTTATTTTATTGTATTAATTTAAAAGATATAAACAAAGTGCTTTCTTTCTTGTGCTATGGCAAAACTAATTTTTTAACAAATTTTGATTTTAGCACCTGTTGAAATAAATGGTGATTAAAATTTTAACTTCACTTTGCTAAATGGACTTGGGGTAAAATTATCCCTTTTAATGGCATGTTTCCATTTATCAAATAAATGTTTATTTTTTGTAAACAAAAAACAATGAACTTTCAGGCCATTTTTATAATTCCCTTTGCAATTTGGTACCACACAAGGGGAAGGCATGTTTGGTTATGAAAATAAGTCAATGCTCACAAACGCCGTGTAGTAAATAAAACAGAACTCTACTAAGTGTGACGTCAACAAGTCAACTTTAATCATAGGACACACCTTGGTAATATAGCGGAGGCCACGGCACTGCTCGGGTAGAGAAAATACTGGACAACAAAAATGTCAGGCTCTACATAGACCTCACCAGGTGTACATGTATATATCACCTTAGTCTTGTCAATGCTGATTGTTAAACCAAAGCGAGTACATGCATCAGCAAAACAATCCACAATAAACTGCATGTCAGCAGGATACAAGAGCTCCAGAAAAGGTTGAGATCATCAAGTTGAACACAACTGAAACAGGCTTCAATGTCACAGTCATGAAAAGCATACCACAGGACAGCAGTGAAAACAGTTGGGGCATATTTATACAGACAAATAAATAGATATATAACAGCAGGAATTGTGTATGTGGATTGAGTGTAAGGTGCTTCACTATTCTATCACAGTCTCACTCTTTATATTATCTAAAGGTGCTAGAGTCACTGTACATCAAATAAAATACCGCAAGCCTTCTCTCTAAACTGAGATTGCTTGCTGGGTTTGAATGTCATTGGACTCTAGTTCTCCTTGCATTTTTCTTTTTCCCTTGACTCCATTATCATCTTTTAATAGACATGCTTACCATTCCCAGAAATAAACTTGATAAGCCCTGGGACGAAACCGGTTGTTTCTTTTAGTTTTTAGCAATAATGTCATGTAATTTACGCTTATTCCTAGCTATTATTAAGTTTTGTATGACTAAGAATTTGTTCAAATGTGTGTAATATTTTAGTCCTAGGCTTAAAGCCTCAGTTTTAATGAGAGTTTGTATTTGGAGATGTTTTGGAAGAGATTTGGATTGCCGATCTCTTTCCATCTGCTTTTGATGCATATACATACACTATATATGATTGCTTAATTACTAAGTTTTTGGTCATAATAAAATTAGACCAGTGCACATTTGTATTAAAAAGTGTTCAATACAATTATATTGTAGAACTTTTGAATATTTTTCATCTGTAAACGACCTATTATGTGAAATCACCTGAAGACACAACATGGTAGAAACCTAGGTTGTGTAATAACTTATTTACAAATGAAAAATACTAATATATATATATATATATATATATATATATCCCCTATCTAATAATAGTACAATATAAAAGCATTTATTAACCCTTAATTTACAACAAAATTTAAGAAAAATTTTGGTTGAAAATACAAAAATACTATTTAAATCACGATATCAAAGGCACCTCGCTATAAGAGAGGCACTATATATCAAACAATTTTTTCCTATCCTCAACCTTACATTATTTAACAAAGGAAATGGAGTTTTCAATTTTTTGTAAAATAGAAATTACATGACAGCCAAATATGAGGACATAACACCAGAAAAATAGCATTCCTGAAAATGGCCAGTAGAGTGGCTGAAACAGTCTGAATGTTGAAAATTATGATATTAAGTTTCTAAGTCCCCAAAATTCATTCATTCATTCATATCCTTAAGGACATATGTCTTAGTGGATTAGTTGGTTAGATCCAGTGACTTAACCCAAAGAATTCTGAGTTCAATACCTGGCTAATAACATAAAGAGCCGAATTAAAGGAAGATAACTACATGACATCCAGAAGTAGTATAGCATATAGAACGAAAATGACCCTAGTGATCGAAACAAAGGGTTTGATTCTACCTGAAAAAGCCAGAGCATACAACAGACAAACACACACACACACACACACACACACACACACACATACACGTCTCAACTTTTGAGATGAGCTCGTATTTACTTCGTTCAGACTGCTGTAACCCTGTATTGAACTTTGAACTCTTTGGGTCAATTGACTGGTTCTAACCAAGACTTATCCACTGGGCCATATATTAGTCTTTTTGAATACATTTAACACCTTCAGGCTTTGTTTGATCAGGAGGTCCTACATGGTCGAGTGGTGTAAAACATGTCAGATCTAATAACAGCTTCCTCCAGAGGTTGCATATTTTCTTAACAAAATTTCTTGATTATTTAGGCTGATAGATGTAAATAAATATACTATTCAATAATAATAATAGAGTATACACTCAAATATGAGTATCCATTGAAAATAATGTTTAAATAAAATAAATTAAAAATATGTGGGATTTCATTTAATTCATGTTGTAAAATTTTGTACATACATGTACACACACACAATAGGCAAAAAGTTTAGGTCCACCCTGCATTTCTTTAAAAACACCTTAAAATGGAATTTTTATTTGATTTTTTTTCAAATAAAAAGATAAAAATCTCAACAACTACAGTGTATCTGCTTTTATTTTAACAAAAAAAAATAAGCACTTGATAAAAAAAATTATACAACCACATATTTTTCATCAATAAACTCATCAACTGTTTTAATTATTGCCTTACAAATTATTTGCATTCTTTCCAGCATTTTTGTAAAAAAGTAGATGGTAGGCTTTCCTAAGCATTGAAAAAGTTAATTCTCAATTTTTGCTTTAATTCTTTCTACTAATTATTATTATTTTAAAAAACTAAGTTAATTTTTATCTGCTCTATAATTTACAAAAAAAAAAAAAAAAAAAAAATCAACAACTTAAATAGAAATACTTGTAAAAAAATAAAAAAAACACCCACCACTTACTCTTCAATATTTATAGTTTAACTTGGGATATTTCAACTACAATTTGTTTTTAAATGTAAACTTTTGACAACTTATAGTTATAAACCCAGAAAATAAATCAAAGTATCTCTTTTAGCTGGCATCATAAAAAAATGCTTCTGTAGAATTTGTTTTATAAGGCTGGTGGCATAGTACAATCACAAATGATTTAAGAGAATTCACAAATACAGTGGATTAATTCTGAAGTTGAATACACAGTTGTAATTCTATAGTTATAACTGTGCAGTATTTTCACAAATAGCTTGTTTGAATTTCAGACTAAGTAAAGATTCAAACAAGCAATCCTTTGCAACAATGTAAATTTCTACTTAGCATATAGGATTGTTCCAAATTGGCTCATCAAAACATTTTAATCTTTTACAGATCTCTGGAATAAAAGGTATTTATTTAACAGTTCAAATATCTCAAAAGAAAATGCCATCAAATTTTAAAAAAAAAAAAAAAAAAATGAATACATACGCAAACAAATTACTTGTTTCTATATTTAAAAATTTAAATAGGTGTACAAGATATTTATGCAAATAATATTTAACTCAACAGAAACATCAAAGCAGTTTTATTTTTTAAATTTAAAGATTGTAAAACAATGCAAATTCTTTTTAGTAAAAGAAATTCAAGAAAATTTATATTTAGCTGCTTAGAGAGGATGAAGACAAAGAAAAACAGGTAAACACACTCACCGGATAATATTTTCATATTCCTTATCTCGACCTCTTGAGTCCCTCCACTTTCGATACATAACTGAAGCATCTACATTGGCAGGGGAATATGTATTTGGTTCATTCAGTAATGAAATTATGCTGAGTAAAATCGTTCTATATATATATATATTAAAAGAAAATCAAAAATAAAATTTTAAAATAAGTAAATGTAAGTTTAAAAGACAAAGTTTTAAAAGTTTAAAACAAAAAAAAAAACAAAAAAATGAAAATAGTTTTTAAGGGATCCAAAGAGCAGTTAAAAAATTAAGCAATAAAGTAGCATGTCTGATTATTAAAAAAAAAAACATCGCTTCAAATGTATCTTACTATTTTTTCAGTATAAAGAGGGGCAAAAAACATTAAAAAAATGTTTGTTTAAAATGTGTATTAAATTGTATTCTCTCTTAATAATAATTTTAAAGAGAATTAAATTTGTAAGTTTAATTATAACCATAACCTGTTATGATCAATATAAAAAATGAGTGGAAGAGAAGGAATATAATACCAGTTTAATACCGGCTATTTTTTATCCTACCATAAATATTTAAACTTGCACTATATCAACTAATCATTAATTTTCATTTACACAGAAAATAAAGCTGAATCATAACAGAAATTGTTTTAAAAAATGCCAACATCAAATTACTAGGTTAGTTTACAGCTCATTTTATACTGTTAATTTACTATGTTATTTTATGCTTGATATTGTAATAAGATATGATTCTCAGTTTAATCAGTTTTTCATGTAATTATGTAAAATGAAACAGAGCAATATTTTTCAACACCTGTTGAAACAAACAGCTATAGATTTCATAATTTCATCTTAGTTTTATTCTGCTTATTTGTTTTTTTAGAAGAGAATCAACTTTATAATGTAATGACTGATGTATAGACTCATCAATTATTTATATGTATCTGTAGAAATGTTAAGTGTTTTTTCAAGAACTGTATTTAGTCAGTTTACAAATATTTGTTGTCGTTTGAGATAGAGAATTAAATTTAATAAATACAGACATTTTCAAACAAAAAAATACATTTGAATACAAGTTCAAAGAAAAAAAAAATTTGGTCTTAATTTTTGTTCTTTAAAAAAAAGTTAGTTTATAACTGATATATTGTTAAAATTTTCTGTGTTACCTGACAAGGAATTCATTCATATCTACAAAAATCAGAATGTTTATTAAAAAAAAAAAAAAAAAAAAAAAAAAAAAAAAAAAAAAAAAAAAAAATAGAATTCTTTTAAAAATATAGGTGTTTAATGATTTTGTTTTTCATTTATGATTAGTAAATATAGTTTTTTTTTTATTTATCTAAAAGAATGAAATTAATACAGAAGTTCAAGATTTTTAAACATTATAAATTATTCTAATAAAGAAAACTTTTTTTAAATTAAAACAGTTCTTGTAAAAATTATTTTCTTAAGACCTTAATATATCTTATTTATAAAAGCAATTTCTTTTCTAATTAAATAATATCAGTTTTATTGTATTTTTTTTTTTTTTAACAATTCAGAGCAAATTTCTGATAAATGGTGTTTCTGTTTGACAAAAACAAATTGATGAACAGGACTCCTTGGAGGAGTCCTGTTTTTAACTAATAATGAAGATGATGGAACTTTAATTTGAAAATTTAATAAAATTATGGTGGGACTAAAAAAAACATTTTTTTTAAACAAAGATTTTCTAAAAGAAGAACTTTAAAAATTTCATTCATTTGTGAATAAGACCTGAAAATTTAATTAAAATGTGATAATTATTTGATTTTTGCAAGAATTTCCAAATCAATGTGCTTTTTACTGTATAAAAGATGCTAAAATTTCTTATCTATGTCCAAGCTGACAAGAAAAACAAGATTTTCAACCAAAATTTAGAACATACTAGAAAGGATTAAAAATTTATTAAAATATTAAAAAAATACTTTGGTCTTTCCTTTAAATAACAAACATTTTGATGATAAAACTTTCTTTTATTAAGTCTGAAGCCTTTTTTCATCATGGTATGCAGTTTTTTTAGTGAATTAGTGGAGGTACTTAATATAAATAAAGACAAAAAGAAAACTTACTTTACCTAACATATTTTGTCCTCTGATTGAAAAGGCAAAGCTAGATATTTTATTTTACAACAAGCATTTATAATCAAAAGAAAAAAATATTAGATTTTCAAAATTTAAGTGTCACTTATAAATATTCATGAGGTTAATTTTGTTATTTTGGTGTGTCTATTTCTATTAGAAGGAAAATTCAAAAGTGCCACTATCAAATCTCATCAAAATATAAGTTTTTTCAAATATCTCCATTCCTGAAAGAATTACTCCCTTCCTAAGCCAATATACATGACTATAACAATGTTTAAAGAAAACAGTTAAATTCATAAATTTAAAATATATAATACATAAATTAATCCCAAACTAAAATAATTTAATATTAATTGCATAAAATAAAAATTTCAACATCATTTACTCACTTTTGTTTATTAGGCATTAAATTACTTCACTTGGCAATCTCCATAATTTACCTAGACTTTTCAGTTAACCTGATGAATATATGAGCATCTCTTAAATTTAAAAACTTTTTAAAACTTTTTTTACTTTTGTTTATAAATACTTATAAAATCCTTACATTTGCATAATAAAGTCCATCAGAGGAGGAAACATATCAGCTAAGATAAAATTACCTTTTGTCTTTATTCACACACAATTTTCCTGGGTTTTTAAATTGTTAGCAATTTCATGCTATCCATGTTAAAGGAAGCTACTTTATTAGCGGCTGAAAATCTCACCCTTCCAGAAAACGTGACATATTCTTTAGAAATGGCAAAATAAGATGAAGATGTAAGAAAAGTGGCCATTGAAAAGTGAAAAGCAAAAAATAGAAAGTTGTGGTAATGAATCTTAGGAAAGAAAACAAACAAACAAAAAACTGATAGGTTGTTCAAATGCACTCATCTTATGCATGTTAATACTTTAACCAGGGGAAGATTCCAGATGAAACTTTTTTAATTGCTATGTATTGCGAGAAAAAGTCAATTCTGGCCCCTTTTATATGAGCTTGCTTCATTCACTGAAATCACAAAATCTCCTAGCTAAGAATACCATGCTGTATACATTGACACAAAGCATCCTCATTCCCTTTGTATTCCTTTAGTAAGGAGTAAGTTCCAGTCGGATAGGCTCTTGTCAAGAAGTGATGATTTATGAAACACAATCTCAGGAAGATACTTTCTTGACCACTACAATCTTAACCTCTTCAAGCATAGAGTTAACTGCTATTTTCCCCACATATCTGCATAAACTGTACCCCTTACTCCTACTGCTCACAGTTGCCTGCCTTTGGTAACCATCTACTTTGAGTGATTTTTGGGACTTGTATTGGACTAACATAAGTAATAAAATGTTAAAGGTGGTATCTACCATTCAAAACTAATCTAGTCTCTTTCTGTTAAATGATCTTCCAGAAAAAAAAAATAAACAAATAGATTAATAAATAAATAAAGCTCAATATTTATTCTGGAATTTTTAATCGTTTGCTTTGTTAGCAATACAAATCATTTTTCTATCACTCATTTTCAGAGTTATTACAGTCAAAATAGCATTTAAAGAAAAATTCCATTTTAAGTATCTTCAAAAACTTGTGTAGGTTTCAGATAGAACTCTCCACCTAGCAAGCAGATAAGGTGATGTAAATTAATGCCCTTGAAACAGTGAGGACAATTGAGATGAATTGTAGTTCTTGACACAGAGTTAGTCCAGTCCTGGAAAGATTTTGTTCACACGGTATCTTGACTCACATTACAAGGAACAAAGATAACCTCACCTTAGCTCAAAAGTAGCAAACTTATCGAGTGTAAACCTTGTCTATAATAAGTACCATGCTGTATTACATTGTTGCATGAAATAAAAAATAAAAAATAAAAATTGGTAAGTATTTAAGCACTCTTCTTTTTTTTCCTTTTTAGTACCTCATATTCTTGTTTAGGTGCTCCTTGAGGAAGGAAGCCATTATAAAATAAACCCCAACCCAAACACTTGTAATTTAAAGAGTGGTTTTATAGCATAATGATTATAACTTTATGGTATTGATAAAATTCAGTATAAAGTATTAATTAGATTTTGGTGATAATTGGAAGATATCCTTTTAGAAAAACATCATTTGAAGAACAATATCTTGAATGTTATCATCTATGTGCTGTCTTCCATGCAGCTATTAATTTTTTTTAACTATTGCTTGTTCTGCTATCAATTCACAAAAGCTCATTTGATAGGTAGCCTGCTACCTCCCTCTGTCCCCTTTTATCACATATACCTTTGAGTATCAAATTTTTCAAGCTTTCTTTCCTCATTATGTGTCCCACAATTTCAATGGTCTCTTTCAGATTCTGGGTATAAGCCCCCCCCCCCCGCCTCCTTTTTATTTCCACTTTCTTTAAAACTTTCTTGTTGCTTACATACATTTTGTCATTCTCAGCATTCTTCTCTTCATCTGTGAGAAAATTGTCTAGCATTCACTGTCATATAGAAGGATTGTTATTATTGAGTTGTCCAGAAAGTTCATGTCAATTTTTAATGGAAAATTAAACACAAAACAAAATTATACCATTAAATTTTTATTCAACTAAATATGAACCATTTTGCTACGTAACATTTTTCTGTTTTTCCTTTAACGGAAATATTTCATTTTATCAGAATTTTGGTGGTTTGTCTGCAAAGAACTCACTAAGGCAATTTTTCTTTTTTTTTCATGTAATACAAAAAATTAAAATTTTTTACCATCAAGGTTATTTTGCAAGGAGCTGAATAAATGAAAATTCAAATGAGCAATGTCTGGTAAATATGGTGGGCAGGGTAACACATCCCAGTTAAATTGCAACAATTTTTGCCAGGTCGCCATATAAATGAGAGGTCTGACATTATCCTAATGAAAAACAACACCTTCCTGTTTGCCAATTCCAGGTCTTTTTCTTGAATGGCTGCCTTTAAATTGTCCAGTTGCGAGCAGTACTTTTTCATAATCAATTGACTGGTTAGTTGACAGAAGCTCATAGTACAGTATTCCTTCCCAATTCTACCAGATGTTCAGAATGACATTCTTAAAACGAAAACATGCTTTTGGGTTGGCTAAAATTGGCTTATGTAACTTACCCCTGCCTGCATCCAGACAGGTAACGATTTCAGCAGATTTACAAAGATAGAAAGAGGAATAAGACAAGGATGTGTCTTTTCACCAGATCTGTTCAACTTGTACAGTGAGAATATTTTGAGGACCCTAGATGCTATGCCAGGATTTGTTATTGGAGACCACAATTTGAACAACATAAGGTATGCAGATGATACAGTGTTGATTGCAGACACAGAAAGAAAGAAAACTACAAGACCTCCTATAATAGGTAGCTGTGGAGAGTGACAAAAAAGGACTACAAATAAACTGCAAGAAAACTGAATGCATGGTCATCAGCAAAAAGAGCCACCCAAAATGCCAAATACAGGTGGGGGGATACTAGAATCAAGCAAGTACAAAAATTTAAATACCTAGGAAGTGTTCTAACAGGAGATAAGTGCGACACAGATCTGAAGGCGAATTGGCATGGCAAAGGACGCGTTCCAGAAACCAACTAAAGTACTAAGATACAGGAAAACTTCACTAGAAACAAAGAAGAGAGTGCGAGATTGCTATGTGATGTCAGTTCTTCAATACAGCAGTGAATGCTGGACAATATCATCGAAGATGAGGAAAAAACTTGAAGCAGCAGAAATGTGGTTCTACAGAAGGATACTGCAGATATCATGGACCGAGCATGTGAGCAATGATTAGGTTTTAGAAAGAATGGCATCGAAAAGAAAATTAATAGTGAGCACCAGGAAGAGACAATTGAAGTTCCTGGGACATGCAATGTCTTATGGAATAAGAGCTTGGAGAACCTGATACTGACAGGTCAGATAGAAGGAAAAAGAGACAGAGGAAGGCAACGGATAACATATTTGAAGGGCCTGATCAGGTGGATGATGGAACAGGGATTGCATGGTGTAACAGGAGAAAACATACTAAGAGCCACCATGGATAGGGAGATGTGGAAAGACATGATCGCTTACGTCCTGAAAGGATGGGCCACATAGAAGTTACTCCAGGATCTTTTTTGCTGAACATTGTTATAAATGATCCATTTCTCATTACTAATCAAAATTTGAAAAAGGGAGGAGGCACTAAGTGCTCGTGGACAGTGAATTTTGATAAATTTAGTGTTTATGCCAATTCCTGTGTCGTGTAATGCAAGTTATTCTTAATCAGTATCATGATTTATTTGTCACTAACAGTATAGTCTGGCGTTGCTCAGGTGTAATGAAAGCTTTAAAACAAACCCATGGTCCTGGAGCTCAGACTCTTTGGACGTTGGCACAAAAAACTAAAAAGCAATAGTTGTTTCCAGTTAAAGCGAAACCATAGACTGAAAGAAAAATGAATGAATATAAGTCAAATTTTGATTTCCTGATATCGATATCAAAGTTTTTTTTTCATCGTAAACTAAATTTTGAAGGCTAGATAAGTCCTCTCAGTAAATGGTATCATGGCTGAGACTAAGAACTACAATTATACCTACTTAGAGCCAAACCCGAAGCAAAAACTAAAATAAAAGGGCTGAAAAAAATAGACATACAGGCAGATAAACAGACACACACACAAACATCTTGCCTTTTTTATATATATATATATATATATATATATATATATATATAATGAATTAGAGCACTGTAGCTATTGGGCGTGTGCAATAATATACTCACTAAAAGGTCAGCCTTCTTCTACTGGATGCTCGTGGCCCAGAGGTAGAATCACTGACTGATGCCAATTCGGTCAGGTTTCAATCCTGGGTTAGGAAGCGATCGGAACCTAACCGTACTGATGAGCTGTGATACAGCGAAACAGATCTGTCTGCAGATGACTATAGTATTTACGCTCTCACACCCTGGAAGAGTGGGAGACTTTGAAAACAGTAGCTACTGCGGCGTATATGCATCGCTCATTCAATAATGAATTAGCGCACTCTAGCTATTGGGTGTGTGTAATGATATACTCACTAAAAGGTTTACCTTCTTCTACCAGACACTTGTGGCCCTGAGGTAGAATCACCAACTGACGCCGATTCAGATGGATTTCAATCCTGGGTTAGGAAGCGATTGGTCTCTAACCATACTGATGAGCTGATACAGCGAAACAGATCTGTCTGCGGATGACTATAGTGTGTGTGTGTGTGTATATATATATATATATATATATATACACACACACATATTTTATTGATTTTCTGCACTATTGTAAGAACTGAAACCTTGAAACTTTTGAATATCGTTTCTTATGTCTTTGCCTATGAGTCTATCAAATTTGATTAAAATCGGACCACTCCTTCTATAACCCGATTTTTACGATTATCTATATTTATCGGTGGTACCTCAACACAAAACCTAGCTAAGAACACTCGCAGATGCTTATAGTACAACTGTGTAAATTTCCAAGAAAATCGGTTCAGCCGTTTCGGAGTCTATAGGTAATGGACACACACAGAGACACAAACTTCCATTTATAAATAAGTTTAGATTTAGATCTGTAGGGGGAGCAATCTTCATCAATAAGGCTACAATCACCAACTCTAAATTTAGCAAACCATTTCTGTACAGTTCTGCCAGCTAAAGCGCACCTTCACCATACACAGCACATCTTTTTTGTTGTTTGCAAAGCATTTTTGCTGTTACGGTAATAAAAAAAGGGTCCAGTGTCTAAAACACACCTTATCTTCCATTTTTATAGGGATGCAAAATTGACATGAATTAAATAATTTTAAACTTTCTTTCTCAAGAAATAGTTTGATGTGTGCTCTAATGGAAATATAAGCATATTACATCTCTCAACATATTTGACATGTTTGAACATTATTTGTCTATATTTCTGAGATGAGGTATTTACACTATTTACATTATTCTGACTATTGTCCTCATCTTTGCTGCCATGTTTAAAATGTTTCAGCCATTGTATGCTTCAGCGTTCTTTAGGTGCTAGGAATTACAAACCAAACTCTTTATTACAATCACTGCGGTATATCATTCTCATTCCATGTGCAATGCTACTTCTGATAGCCATGTTTAACTAAGTTATTTGTTCATATATTTGTGGATATAGATGTTGGTTAGTTCTAGTGACTTGACCCAAAGAGTTATGACTTCAATACCAGGTGACAGCAGTGGTGAACAAATAACTTAGTTTTAAGTTAAAGGGAGGTAACTACATAACTACTAGAAGTGGCATCACACATGGAATGAGAATGATATACCCTAGTGATTGTAGTTTTCCTTGCTTGCTATCAACAGTGTTATCTGTATATCTTCTATTGTTAACACTGCACCCACTGATAATAAATCCTGATAGGGTTTCCAGCTTCCTTAGGACAGCTTTGTCATAGAGATTGAATTAATCCAGTAAAGAGACATAAGCTTGTCTGATGCCTCTATTTTTATGTATCTACAGGTTTTATTCATTTTCTTTCCGTATGCTCCTAGTATAAGTTCTGGATTATTCTAACATCCTTCCCGAATAGCTTTTCTAGCAGTTCAAATAGATCTTTGGTCTGTACCTTATAAAATGCTTTTGCATAAACTTTAGAACATAAAGTCATTTTTTTTTTTATATGATTCTGATCATAAATATAGCATTTCTTGTTCCAGTGTCCTCAACAAAAAAACCACTGTTCTTGTTTTATTTCTAATTTAATTCTCCCTCATGCTCAGAATAATCAGAATTTTAATTTTTAGCTTGGTTAAGTCATTCTTTAAGATGATTGTATGTTATTCACATTCATTTGCACTTGGTTTCTTAGGTAGTATTACAAAAATGAATCTAGTAAGGTGTTCTGATATGTTGCTATTGTTATATATTCAATCTATTATTTCTGTAATTTTGTTGATGCTGAAATCCTCTAAAAGCTGAAAGCATTTCTATTATGATTCTCTCTGGTCCTGCTGCTTTATTCATCTAGTCAAATGCTGATGTTACTTCTGGTCTTTCCATATTTTTGTTTATTGCTAGTTTCTCTTATAAAATATTTCTCCAATATATTCACTTCATCTTTGGAGTATGTTTCCTTTTTCTATTATGAAGGTCCCTCCTTTGATTTTATATAATCTGTTGATGAGTACATCTTTTGTCCTATTAATTCTTTTATTTTGTGTATACTTACCTTATCTACGATGCTCATTCTTTTTATTTCCACATACTTTTCCTTAAGACATTCCATTTTAGCCTGCTATATTTGTTTCTAATTTTTGTTTTTATTGTTCTGTACTTTGTACCATTCTTTGTCTTTTTTTCATAATCTTGAGAAATTTATTTGTCATTTACTTTTTCTCTTATCTTCTCTGGGATAATCTAATTTGCTAAAGTCTCTAGTGCTTCTCTTAATGTGTACCATTTTGAATGACTAGTTTCATTCAAGTTATATTTGTTTTTGACTGTTTATATATATATCACTTTTTGTTTTGATCTTTAATTTCTGTAATTTTACTGAGGTAGAATATGACAAAAGTGATTACTCCCACAGTCAGCACATATTTTTGAGTTAATTTTGAAAAATAATTTTTGCAAATTATTGGCGCTTTTGATTTTTCAAAGTTATTTTATAAATTATTATAAAAGATGTAATTAGGTATTCCAAGCTAAAATTTTATTTTTAACTTTGTTAAAACCTTTAATACAGACAGAGAGTTTGACAAAACAAAAATATTTTATCGTGATAGCTCAATTAGTAAGTAAGTTATGACCATTCGAAATCCATCAGTTTTCTATCTTGTGAGCTCTTTGGCTAAAAGCCAATTTTAACTGAAGATACTAGCTTAAGACTAGTTAAAATCATAATTGTAATGTTATATAGGTAGTCTTAAATAAAAGAAAGACAATACTAATAGAATCAATTATTAAATCAGACCATCCTAAACATTTGGAAACATTACGTTCACAGAACAGGGTTAAATTTTTATTTCAGTAGTACATTAATAAAAAAAATTCATTAAAACCAGAAGTGCAATTTGGCAATAGGGCAAAAACAAGTCAAAATTATATCATCTTAACTTGCCATAAAAAATACCTACAGGATGTACATGTCTGAAACTTTACTAATTTTGGGATGAGGAATTCAATAAAAGTTCATTTCTAATACCTTTTGTCATAGATGTGTCTAATTTTAGAAAACTTAGTGAAATTCTGCAATTTTTAACTTAAAAAAAGAAGAGTAATGACTACAAAACTGAGAAATTTGTTTCATGAAATGAATTCTTGGTCAATCCTTCAAATAAATTCTGATTGTAAAGCTTTAAGTTCATTTATCTTCAAACTAAAAACACGAAAATGAATAAAAATACATTTATTGGAACTGATATAAAAGACTTTCTGGGTAGTTGGAATGGTCTACTAACCATATATATCAAAGGAACTGATAACTGATCAAAAAATATATTTAAGCTTATCTTCCCTACATGTTTGCAAAAGTTGTAGAACTAGAAAATATATCCATTCATTTTTTTTTTTTCCTAATTGTATCACTCCGAGCAAGGCGGTAACACCACTGATGTGCAGAGGGCTACATAAGAGTAAATAAATTAGATAGGAGAGTAAAAAGACGAACCAGTTAAGGACAGGAATACAGGTGTGATGACAGTTGCAAAGGTGGAGAGAAAGGAAAAGATATATAGGGTGGTGTAGAAAGAACTAGTGTCAAGTGGTTAACAGATGAGTATTGGCATTGCATTTAAATTCCTGGAGGTTGTAGCCGTCAGGAATGCAAGAATATGAAAGCAAGTTCCACAGGCGGGAAGTGTGAGAAAAGAAGCTGCAGGAGTAGAATTGTTGTCTGCATTTGGTTGATCTGTGAATGGGTGGGACCCAGTTGTCAGTCTGGTTGCACTAGTAAACACCTGTTACAGGGGCACCAGTGACTTAAGTTTGCTGGAGTAGAAGCCATGCAAGCATTTATAGAACAGACAGAGGGGAGCTACATCCCGTCGATGGGGAAGTGGCTGGAGTCAAGCTGCCAAGTCGGTACCTATCACATTACTGATTCTCCTTTGGAGCCTGTCAAGAACACTGTGATGAACAGTGGGTGCACCAGACCATATATGACAGCAGTACTCCATGCACAGATGGATGATTGATTTGTATATATGCAGGATGGATTCAGGCGGAAAAAAGATCCTGGCCCGACACAGTGATTTAACCTTCCTAGCAGTGGATTTAGCTATTGACTCAACGTAATGGTTCCACTTGAGATTGGAAGAGAGGGGAAGACTGAGGAGCTGCAGTGTATTGCTCTCAGGGAGACTCGCTTGGTCCATGCTTATGGGAGGCAGGAGAGGTTGCCTGTGATGATTGACAGACAGCAGCTTGGTCTTATACGCATTGAAATTTACAAGCCACTTCTTACCCCATTCAACCACAGAGTATAGATCCCTCTCAAGATCAGCAGCAAGGTTATGTTTGTCTGCCACGCTAGATTTCTTACTGATTCAGGAGGAAATTTTGGTGTCATCTGCATAGATGCCTACTTGGCACTTGATCATGTCTGGGAGATCATTTATGAAAATAAAGAAGAGCGTTGGTCTAGGATAGAGCCCTGAGGGACACCAGCGTTTGTACAGTAGGATATGGAGGCATGCCCATTCAAGACGACCTTCATTATGCGATTATATAGAAAAGATTGGATCAGATCAAGCAAGCGTCCGGTAATACCGTAACCCCATAGCTTGCATAGAAGGCCAGTGTGCCAAAACCTGTCAAAAGCTTTGGAGATGTCCAGGGCAACAACCTTGCTGGACTCCTCAAGGGCCTGGAACATGTAATCTGTGATGGTCGTTAGCACATCGACCATGGACCTGGCAAAGCGGAAGCCATACTGTCTGAGAATAGTTTATGGGGAGTAAGATGTTGAATTATTTCAGCATTAATAATGGCCTTGAACACTTTCCCGAAAATTGGTAGAAGGCTGATAGGGCGATAGTTGGATGGGTCTGAGAGTTCACCTGAGTTCTTAAATACAGGAATGACAGAAGAGGACTTCCAGCATGCAGGAAAACAGGAAGCAGAAAGGCAGTAATTACAGAGTTTAGAGAGGACAGAGGAGAGTTCAGGTCAGGGGGACACATTTCTTGAGGACAATCACCGGGATTCCATCACCACCACTCGCTTTGTGGGGGGTCAAGTTTTGATATTACCTTAGATACTATTGTCGGGGTAATGTATACATCGTTCAGTTTAGCTTCAGTTCTAATAGGGAAGTCAGGTGCGGGTACTCCAGATGAGTCAAATGTGGAGTTGGATGAGAATCTGTGAGCAAAGCACTCTACCTTATCCACTGATGTTGTGAGGACCTCAAATTCATTAAGGTAGGGATAGAGGATTTGCTGTTGTTCAGCACCCGTTTGTATAACTGCCAATAGTCCTTGGAGCCAAACTTGCGGTCAGCTATGTACGGTCTCATTCTCTCAGCAAACAACCGCTTGGCGTCATTCAGGATCCTCTTGCACTCATTATGTGCAGATGTGAATCAGCGCCTATTGTGGTCAGATGCATGTCTCCGAAATAGTCAGTTTCTATGGGCAATGGTGGCCGAACAGGCAGGAGAGAACCAAGAGGAGGAATGTTGATTTGAGGCGAAACTTCCTGGTAGGTATGAAGGCATCAATCCCAGCTTTCACCCAGGAAGAAATCTCAGAGGTGCAGTCATCAACTGGGAGATCGAACACTTTTCTCCAAGGAAATCATGAAAGGCCTCCCAGTCAGCTCTTTGGTAGCAGTAGGAGGTCCTATAGGTAAGAGGCTCCTGAGGGAAGTGAGAGTGGTGAGAAATATTAAGAGAGACAACAGCATGATCACAGTTGCCAAGAGAGCAAAGCTACAAGACTTGGCAGGAGTCAGGTGCAGAGGTAAAGCATAGATCTAGTAGAGAGGCATGTCCTGAGGGAATGCTGGGAAAGCGTGTGGGGAAGTCCACTACTTGCATAAGGGACTGGGAAATGGCAAAGTTCATGGTGTGGATGTCAGCTGAATCAGTAACAGAGTCTTTAAGCAATTCAGCATGATGGGCGTTAAAATCTCCAAATACAAATATGTGAGCGAATGGGTGGGAGGAAGTAGCCTTATCTATATTGTCAGAAATGCTGTCTAGAAGGGAGCAGTCGAGAGAGGAGAGGAAACAGTAAAAGAAGAAAAGGTAGCTAACCAAAATCGAGAAGTGACAGACAGAGACATATATATTAGTAGTCAGGGGAGTCGAGAGATGTCACCCTAGCTATGGGGAGGTGTCCACCAACGTAGACCCCCAGCCCATGCATATGGACAGTGGAATCCTTCCTTAAGAGGGGGAAGATAGCCAGGGATCAAGAAGTCAGAGGCGGGAATTGATAGGTTGAGGTTAGTCTCACAGAGCGCTAGGATGTCAGGGGACTTTTTGTGGAGGAAAGCTTCTACACTACAAAAATTAGTACGAATGCCCTGGATGTTACTAAAAGAAAGTATTGCAGTGCTAGTCTTTTTCGTCTTAGTGTCAATGACGGTTCATTAGCCTCTGTATACAAGCTTTCTATTGGTGAAGTGTTGAAGGCTCCTAGAGCCAACCTTAATCCTTGATGGTGTATTGTATTTAGTTCTTTTATATATTATTTTCTGGTTGCTCCATATATGAAGCATCCATAGACATGTTTGGATCTAACTAAGGATCAGTAGAGTTTGAGTTATATAGTTTTGTCAGTACCCCAGTAATTGTATGGTCTTGTGGCATATTGTTTTTAGGTATTTTATGTGGGAGATAAAGGTCAGTTTTCTATCATATATAATTCCCAAGTACTTTTGTTCAACAACTGGGATATTATTGTTGTCCAGTTTTAAAATTGGGTCATGATGAATTCTTCAGAGTTTGCAGAAATGTATGCATTATGTTTTGTCCTTTGAGAATTTAAAACCATTTTCCATAGCCCATTTATTTATTTTATTTAGACAGAGTTGGAGTTTGCGTTCAGCTGTGGGTATGTCTGATGAGATAACCCTTTGTATCAGGAATGGTGATAATTTTGTTAGGGGAGTATCATCTTCAGATTCCAGGATAATAAATCTTGGGAAAATTTCTTTGTTTTCAGAATCCGAGTCAGATTCAGTGTGTGGTCTCTTGGTTGGTTTATTTGCCATTTATGTGTTTTTTTAGATTTCACCGTTCCTGCTCTCCACCTACCATGTGTCCAATTTAATGGGAAATGAAATACGAGGGGGGAACCCATTTGCCCTCATAAGACAGAGATACAGGGACAGTTTACTCATATTTGGACGGGTCCACAAGCACCTACTCTTCTTTTTGTTTTTCTACCCAAGAAAATAGATAAACAGATAAGGGAGTACAGCCATGTCACTGTACTTTTCCTTTAAACCAATTGACCCTACAGCTACCGCCTTTTAACTCAGAAGTCTGGGGAACATTATTTTTGGTATGTGTTTGTGTTGTGAGAGGTAATGATTATGTCTTCTGAGTTAGGGCTTAGCATGACCAGCCAATTGATCTGATCGGATAGAGCCCAATCTGACTGCCCGTCTAGCCCAGGTAAGGGCCAAAGTCGTGTATTGTAGATCATGACCACTTTTCACCTGGATCACGACTTGCTCAACCACCAGGATCCCGTCCCCAGACATTGCAGGTCACCACCCACGGCCAATATTTGGCACCCTTGGGGGACTTTTACCCCCTGCAGAAGTGCAGTTGGCATATTCTGAAGCCCCGCCAACAGGGCTGACTCCATCCAGTTTTAAAATGCATCATAAAAGAAAATATAAGGAAAGGATTTTAACTGTAATATTCTTTGATGAAATTTTAAAATGGGGTTCAGCTGGCAATATTCACTGAGTAATACAAGTTTTAATGCAAAAGGTTTGAAATTGCAGAAATAATGACAATTTAAAGAGGCATTGAATAAAAACTAATCACATGCAAAAAAAGACCTGAATCTTTAGAAAGAGAAAAAACAAGTTTACACACTTATTTCATCAAAACAGCCTTGAAAATAAACATGATATCAACAGTTGAAATGGAAGAAAATTTCACTATTTTGATATGATTTGCACTGAAAACTAAGATAGTTTGGGATACCTAGTTATAAATTTAAATACTTATAGCTAGTGTTAAAAATAAACAGTGTTCTTGGAAGATTAAGTGATAAGTTGGACAAATATAGAGCTTATTAGGGAGCAGAATTTTTATTTGATTATTTTCAGGCATTAAAAATATGTTTCATTAATTTAGCTTGTAATATTTGGAAAGTTCTCAATACAAATTTTAACCAAAAAAGTGTATATATATATATATATATATATATATATATAATTAGAGAAGAATGAAAGAAGGTGCAGCTGTTTCCTAATTGTAAAAGTAATTTTTGTTTTGTTTTTTATTAGAGCATACTCAAAAAAATCTTCCAATCTACATTAATGAAAACAAGGTGTATCAAACAATCATTAATTAGTTATTAAAAGCATTCATTTTGAGCTAATTGAGGCTTAATTAAAGTAATTTTCATACTAAAACAAAACCTTACCTATCCCAAAGTATACAAAACTAATCACAAAACTCTTAAATTTTTAGAACTTAATGTTAAAATTAATGTCTTTTGCTATGTTTGAATACTACTCAGTAAAATACAGAATTTAAAACTATTGTTGCTACAAAAAGACTGGGCAAGGTGTATAACAAAATGTAAACTATTACTTACCGAACATTTTGTGTAGGATTCCATCTTTCAGAAGGTAATTCACCACTTTGTGGATCATCAACAGGTGGATGTAATATTGATATACAAACATCTCCATTCTATAAAATAAAGTTTTAAAATGTTGAAACAACAGCTTTAAGCATTTTAAAATAAAATATATAAAAAAAAAAGCAGAAGATTTATTTGAAATGTTCTACCATTAATCATTATCCATGACTTAACATAGTTCTTACAATCAGTCTGTAAGGTCAGTTGAAAACAAATGAATTCATATGCTAGTTATTTTATCAAATGATTCTTAATGCATCATCAGTCTTAACATTATAGAAAAATAAGACAAAATGTTGCTGTAACAAAATTATTCTAGCATTATAGCTTTACTTTTAATAAAAAGGTGGTTCAATTGATACAAGAACAAATTGTATATTTTTTTTATTTAATAACTGTATTTAATTTTAAAATCTGAGTTTTTTTATGTTCTTGCATGTGTTACAATAAATACATCTAACTATGAAAAACTGAGATAGAGGAAAAAAAAAGAAAACTTAGTAGGCAATATGAAATTCAAAGGGGGAGAAAAGATAAGAGAGAGAAAAGAAAAAGGAAAACAGAAAAGAGAGAGAAGAGAAGGGCATGTTTTTATAAACAAATCACATTCAATCTTAACCAATTCTATTTTCATAAGGAAGGTTGTCTTTAATAAAAATCAATTCATAAAGAATAGTTTCATAAAATCAATTCTTTAAGAATAGTTTCATAATTTACCAATTTAAATATCAGTATAAAGTTACCTATACCTATGATTATTTGATTTCATCATTTGAGGATAGAAGTGATCAAATGAAGACATTACATAAGAATCAAGATTACATGGTGAAGATGGCCAATATATTCAAAATTGTTATGAGGATGCATTTATATATAAAAATAATATTAATAATGTATAAGAAATTATAGTAATGGATTCTATTGAGTCCTAAGTGTTATTCCCAAAAAAAAAGTTTTAATTCATGATGTAGTCGTAAAAATAAGGAAATTAGAAATAGAACGTTTCAAAGATGCCAGAATGTTCCAGTAAAATCGAGAGAGCTCTAAAAGTTTTAGAAATATGCAAATTAGGTGTTAGCACCTATAAAAATAGGTTTTGGGGCAGTGAGTAGTCAGTTGTCACCAGGGTCTGCTGATGTTATCAACTCATTTGAGGATTTCCAAAAAGTATAGCACTTAACTTCCTAGCCTACTTAACTGGGGGAAAGAAAAAGATACTGATTTTACCTTCCTCTTCTCTCCTCGTAACACTTGCCAGTAGTAAATTCTATGTGTCTTGTCTTGCAACAAAAATTGTATATTTGTAAATATTTTATTTGGTGTGTATTGTAAATGAAATATTTGTCTGTGATTTATCTCTGAGTTTTGCTCAATCATTTTTTTATTTTCCTTTTGTTACACTAACACGTAAAATAATAAGGCTGAAAAAAATACAGACATACAGGCAGATAAACAGATACACACACCTTGCCTTTTATATATATATATATATATATAGATAATCTATTTTCTGCACTATTGTAAGAACTGCAACCTTGAAACTTCTGAATATTGTTTATGTCTTTGTCTATAAATGCATCAAATTTGATTAAAATTGGACCACTCCTTCTATAACCTGATTTTTTTGATTATCAATATTTATCAAAGGTACCTCAACACAAAACCTAGCTAAGAACACTTGTAGACGCTTATAGTACAACTATGTAAATTTTCAAGAAAATTGGTTCAGCCGTTTTGGAGTCTATAGGTAATGGACACACACAAAGTTCCATTTATAAATAAGTTTAGATAATCTATCTAAGATATATGGTGAACTCCTTCCAGAAAAAGGCAGTAATCAACAAAAAATATCCAAAATTAAGAGGAGCATAATATAACAGTTCAATTACTGGGCAAAGCAGTACAGAATCAGCAGAAACAAGGCGAGAAATAACTGAGCAGTACTTAAGAAAAAAACCCTACACATGGACAATATGAACAACAGAATGGGAATAGTAGGTAGATTAAATGAAGTGTTCAGTTTGAAATACCCTCACAGATGCCTGGAATAACAGACACCTGAAGAAGGCCAAAGGGCAAATTAGATGAGACATTATGATAAGAACAAAGATGAGACTAAAAAAATTCTTAATTTAGTATTTGTCTATATTTCTGAGATGAGTTAGTATTTACACTATTTACATTATTCAAACTATTGTCCTCATGTTTGATGTCATTTGTACAACGTTTTGGCCGTTGTACACTCAGGCCTTCTTCAGGTGCTAGCACAGTTTAGTTGGAAGTTTTCACTCATCCACCATATTAATAAGATATTGTATATTTGGATTAATATTTATTTTTGTATACTTAAAGCAAAATCACTTCCCTAAGAGACAACAAAAGGCAGTTGATTACAGAAAAAATTGTGAAAAAACTAAATTCTAATGTTGTCTGAAAGATAGTATAAAATACAATAGCATAAAATGGTAATTATGTTATTCAAGAAAGTTATATCAGCACCCAACCTTTTTTTTCTTCTGCCACCATCATCTGCTAGAAAACTTTCAATCAAGCCAACTTAGGTATCTGAGGCTTTTACTTAGTAGAGAAGGTGAGATATAATGTTCTGAAGATTATAATTTCCTTACATGTTATTGTGAATCCATGAGAAAACTTTGTAGAATTTTCATTGTGCTTTGTTTCTGGAGCTGTGTTGAGTTGATTGCTCACAGAAATTGAAAACAAGCAAGCTGGAAGCAAGTATCAATATTCTCATAGGGTATTCTACATGATTAACTGCTTATTGTAAGATAGGATAGGTTCAGTGTCACTGAAGGAAATTTGAAAGATCAGCTTTCTTTCTACACTAATAGATGAAGATCTAGAAAACAATTTGAATTAGCCAGTTTGTGAGCCTGAATATGATGATACCAGTAAATCAATATTGAATAGCAGCTGGTTTTTCTTCACTTTCATGAAATTCCTAGAACCAGATAACAAAATCTAACTCAAATAGAGAGTTACAATTTACAAGACTATGTAATCCCCAACATCATGAATCACTCAGGCACCAGGCTCCCATCTTCAGGCAACATGGTCAACAGGAAATGCAGTTGAGGGTATTCTAATCTCCATTGACAGAGCAGAATACTGACAAATTATTGATAGACCTTTGAACTAGTAATTTACAAATACTGACAAGTTGCCAAATTGAAAATATACAGGGGGATTGAAAAGTAATATATTTTATACAGGAGTAGCCAGCAAGGAGTCCTGACACCATGTGACTTTTTTCTTTGGGATTGATAAAGGAGCAAGTCTACTATACCAAATCAAGACTTTGGAAGTACTTGAAGGGAGAATACAAGAAGTTCTGTCTTTCATACTACAAGAGTTCCTGGTGAAATCAGTTGATGTGATTCCTAGGTGGCTCAAGAAGCTAGTAGGGAAATTTGGTGCCCATATTGAATTTTAAATAAAATGCTACATGCTTTCTTCTCATATCAATTTCTTGTAAACATTATAGTTAAATAAATTGTATTTTAAAATGAGCAATTACTTTTCAATTGCCCTGTAGATTTTAAAAAAATTAATGTTTTCCTTTTACTGAGTCTTGACCAATTTTGTTTGTCAATTATAAATCAGTAATTAGATTTTAATCTTGAAATCTAACAATCATTTCATTTGTAATATTAAGCCAGATCAATCCTAATTTGCTAAGCTTGACCTCCATCACTGATGTTCTTGCTGTTGCTGATACACTGCTGTGAAGATGGGTCCTCTCTGCTGTTATTTTTATTTATTTCTATGCTAGGCCTCCTGAGGTCTTCATAGACTAGTATACCCACTGAATCCTTCAGACATTTGATTCTCAAGTGTTGTTCTGTCTAATATTTTTACTTTAGGCAATCAAGATAATGAATGCACATATATATTATGGGAACCCAAAATAGTTTTTTTTTCTCTCTAAATCTTGTGTGGAAAATTCTTTATGGCAAAGATATAACAAAAGAAATTTTGTACATGTTTTTCACTGCATACCAGACAAATACAAGTGGATAAAAGATATTTTAAAGCAGCTCTATTCCTTAGACTAAAAAAAGAAGATAGCAAAAGACCAGATGCCTAGACTTGAAAAAGTAGACAAAATTCATTAGATTTTGAATTTCTCCTTTAACAGGACAGAAAAAATTTCAAAAGAGAAACTCTTCTGAAGATTTGGTTCATTGAGACCCTAATTAATAAGAATATTGACAGATTAGATTAACTTTTGACTCAGAGCCAAAATTATGTGATTATTCTGATATGATAATATATTGAAAAATTTACTTTTGTAAAATCCAAGAATTGGATGATCAGGCTCTTAGGATTAATTTATAATTTTGTATGAGCTGATATTTTCGTGGATGTGAAGATTCTAACCATTTTGAAGATTCAAACCATGTGAAGATTTTTCATTTGTAAATAAGTTATTACGTGACCTAGGTTTCTACCATGAGTGGTATCTTCAAGCGATTTGCAATAACTTGAAAGCTCACGTGGCAGGAAATTTTTGAACACGCAATTTTTAAAATTACAAGGAATTATGGAGTTTTCATCCATGGTTGTATGAACTTAAGAGATATTTTTTAGTATGGTTACACTTAGTAATAATTTCTGTTCTTTCATTCAACAGTTTGCTTTTGTTTGGGAATAGCATAATCTAACTTTTCTTCTTGGCACAGTCTACATATTTTGCCACCGTTGTAAGGCTTGGCTGTTTTTACTACACTCCACATTATGTCTGGGTCTTTTCCATATCTTAATTTTAATTTCCACACGTAGCTAGCTAATTTTGTAGTTTTTTAAGTTTTCTATTTTGAATGTAGACCTGTGATTGAACCACCTGGTCTTAAAGGTGTTTTTGGTTGAACCCAAATATATTTTATTTTGGCCATTTAAATCATGTATCTTTGCCTTGTAAATGATTTCTTTTGTGTTGCAAAATCATTGAAGTGGACATTTATTTTTGTCCCTGCAGTTGCATTCTTTATTAGTGGTCTTGTTTTGTACATTGCTATCAAAGTTTCTGATGTTTCATTTTTTTATGAAGCTATCTAAATTCCTAGTGCAACTAGAACTTAGCTTGATTGTGTTTCTGTTGAAAATTGTTTAGTTCTGATCCTTTTGGAAAGTGTCTATCAGTTTAAAAAAATATTTGTCCTATTTTGGTCTTACCTCTAAATTAAATGGTGGGTTGAACCAGATAATGTTTCGCTTTCTATTATTTTTTTTTTGTCTGTTTGGTTGAGAATTATATTGTAAAATGTTTTTATGGCCAGATTTTCTTAGTGCATCTTCATAGATATTTTTCTTTTCATCAAATATTGTTTTGTTTGACGAATTATTAGATAGTCTGTGTTTTATTCCTTTGTGAATGTGTTTAATTATACCTTTTGGATGGTTGGATTTTGTATTTATGTATGTTAACTTAGTGTTTGTTTTCATGTATGGCGAGACATTGCCAATTTGCAAATTAAATTCCACATCTTATATTGTACTACTTTTCTATTTGTTTATACTATTATATCAAAACCTAGTTTTTTGAATAGTTTGAAAAACTTTCTTTATTTTATCATCATTTTCTCTTTTGTTGTCTGGTGCTTTCATTAATCTGTGGTTGTCTATATGGATTATTTTGTTGATTTTATTTAAAATGTATATGCCCATCAATTCTAAAATTTCTGCTCCATCTAGTACATCAAATGTGCCGTTGTTTGATTTTTTGATCCATGCTTTTCCTTTGTGGAAAAGTATTGATTTGCGGCAATGTAGGATTATATCAATATGTTCAGATGATATTTTTATGTACCTTTTAGCAAAATTAAATGCTTCCATTATATATATATAAAATTACTATTAAGTTAGCTTCCTGAAATTTTTGCAGATAAGGATTGATTATTTTTAACAATGTTTCCCATTACTTCTGATGACTGAATTAATAAATACAAAGTTTAAATTGTGTTGATCCTAGTGTTTAGAAGATGTTTTTGTGAAGTACATAGCATCTTCTACTGTGCAATACATAAAAATATTTGTAGTTTTTTTTTTTAAGCAAATAAATCTTCACAAGGACAAGAAGTAGTTACAATAAAAGAACAAAATAGAAATAGTGATGAATTATTTTTGTGTGTGTCAATATTCAGCATTTATCAAATTCAATTTCTAGTTGTGTACACCAAGCGGATGTGCGTTGCAGTGGAGTGGCTATTGACTCAGAATGACAAATCTGGGTGCTGAGTTCGAATTCCGGTTGAATTCCTTGTATTCACTTATGCACAAATACCCTTAGGAAAGGTATTAATCCATTTCTTCCCTCCAGTTATGAGTTAAATAACAGTGTTAATTGGGTTCTATAGCCTTGGCTGGCAACCAGTCTACCGCAGAAAGCAATGGCAACCTATTGCGGGATAATCTTCTTCCCATTTAGTCATGTCTCTTTCGAGACATGATCGCCCAAGTGTGTTTCACGTATGGCACTTAACTGACTGACACCAAACAACCAATCCAATATGTCATTAACTTAAGGTTAGTCTCTCCAAGTGTGTGTGTTTATTCATTTATAAAAACTACAGTTTCCATGGCATCATTTTTTCTCAGAAAATCAAGATATTCATAGCTGACAAGGGTATTTTGAGTAAAGATCATTCTGTGAGAGCTTTTTTCCAGAGTAATAACACCTCATTAACAAACTTCACTTGTGAGCCTCCAGCAGTTGAATGGCATTAACACTGAGGTGTGAGACTGACAGTAATCATGCAGTGTTGATTCTTATATCAATTATTAGTTTCTGAAAAGTACCTTATACTGTTCCAATACATACACATTTGAATTTCTACCTACCCAGTTAGACAGATAAATATTGATTTATCTATTGCCTTCTAGAAACTAAGTAAACTACTAAGAAATAGGACATTTTCTTAAGAAACAAAGAATACTTAATTGTAACCTTATTTTCAGATGGCTGGTATTAATTTTAAGTGATTTTCAAGACGAGACGAGATTTCTCTAAAATTGGAGAATACATTTTTGATGGGAAGAGTAGCCAAGGTGATAAAAAGTGGAAAATACAGATTTAGGATTCACTAAATGTTAGGAAAAGCAAGCAAATTTATCAAAGCTAGGTAGTCAAAATATTTGTCAATGGGTTTTGATGATATGTGATATGTGACCCGGTGTACTGATTACCAGGACAGCTGATAAGAACAGGCAGACAATAACAGAGTGGGTTTTTCTCCTCTTCCCCTGGAAGTCGAAATGTTTAAATGATATTACTTACATGTCAAGATAGTAAGTCATATATAGGGAGGGGAAATAGAAACCCCGCCCCAGAATTTTAGTCTTTTTAATAAAAATGGGCTGGAAAATGGAATTAGTTCAGACCCCATGTATGGAATGAGAAGGTAGAAGGAAATTTGTTGGAGCCTGAGAGATATTGCAAGAGACTGTCAGTCCAAATTCAACCAGCTGGAAGTTGAATAAACCATTGCCCTGTGGGGATATAGAACATGAATATTATCATGCTACTGAAATACCAGCCAACTGATATGTCTTGTCACTTTGACTTGTTTGTAATCTTGTATTTATTATTTATTTTTAAATATATATAAATCTACAGTGTTGTTGCAGTCTTAAATCTGGTTTTCATTATATACCAATCCCTCACATCTCTGGGCCAGCCTAACCAAGTGACAACACGCAATACTGCTTTGGCTAATCTGATTTTAACAACACAACGTGGCCAGAATCAACTGAAGGTTAGGAAGGTTGGCTGGACTCATGTTATATTTGATGCCGTTTCAACCAGGATTAGACCCTAAGGTGGCCACAAGAAAGTCAATGAGAACAAGTGACAACAAGCTGACAAGAATGAGCGGCAACAAGTCAATAAGAACAAATGACGACGATATTGATGAGAACAAGCGACAACAAGTTGGCAGTATCAAGTAAAATGCTCTTCAGTTATTCCCTTCAATTTCTGATTCTGTGGTTGTGTTCGCTGAGATGAATTATTGTTTCTTATCAAATTTTTAAAGTTTTCTAGATAGCTAGCATGGCAGACCATGAGTCAGTGTAATCGGATAGGGTGGAGGTAGAAGAGGAAGTGGGAGAGCAGCCACACACAACCGATCTGAGAGAGATACCGGAGAGAGAGGGAACCCATGTACCCATGTTTGGAGGGGGACCCAAAGGAATTAAAGGATTGGTTGTTATCAGTCCACAAGTCCCAGGTTATCTTTGGACCGCAAACGTGACATGGAATGCTGCAATGGGGAAGGCCTCAGAGGTTATAAGGGCAGCTCCTACAGGGGGGATCTGCAGATACCTTGGAAAGAAGTTTGGTTTGAGTTTTGTTTAATGGCATATCAACCTCTGTGGGTTATTTAATGTCAAAAAGGTAGGGTTTTAAAGTATTTTGTTAGTGTTCAGGTTATAGTGAGAAGTCAGATTTTAATGAAAATTTTTTGTTTTCATTCTTTTTTATTTTAAAAAACTGAAAATGTCTTCTAGTTTTGTATTCAAAAATGTTTTTCTGAGAATAATTTTTTTCTTCAAAAATGTGCGCTATGGTAATAATCTTCTATTCAAAAATGTGCGCTATGGTAATAATCTTCTATTCAAAAATGTGCGCTATGGTAATAATCTTCTATTCAAAAATGTGCGCTATGGTAATAATCTTCTATTCAAAAATGTGCGCTATGGTAATAATCTTCTATTCAAAAATGTGCGCTATGGTAATAATCTTCTATTCAAAAATGTGCGCTATGGTAATAATCTTCTATTCAAAAATGTGCGCTATGGTAATAATCTTCTATTCAAAAATGTGCGCTATGGTAATAATCTTCTATTCAAAAATGTGCGCTATGGTAATAATCTTCTATTCAAAAATGTGCGCTATGGTAATAATCTTCTATTCAAAAATGTGCGCTATGGTAATAATCTTCTATTCAAAAATGTGCGCTATGGTAATAATCTTCTATTCAAAAATGTGCGCTATGGTAATAATCTTCTATTCAAAAATGTGCGCTATGGTAATAATCTTCTATTCAAAAATGTGCGCTATGGTAATAATCTTCTATTCAAAAATGTGCGCTATGGTAATAATCTTCTATTCAAAAATGTGCGCTATGGTAATAATCTTCTATTCAAAAATGTGCGCTATGGTAATAATCTTCTATTCAAAAATGTGCGCTATGGTAATAATCTTCTATTCAAAAATGTGCGCTATGGTAATAATCTTCTATTCAAAAATGTGCGCTATGGTAATAATCTTCTATTCAAAAATGTGCGCTATGGTAATAATCTTCTATTCAAAAATGTGCGCTATGGTAATAATCTTCCTTCAAAAATGTGCGCTATGGTAATAATCTTCCTTCAAAAACGTACTGTTGGTAATACTTTTCCTTCAAAAACGTACTGTTGGTAATACTTTTCCTTCAAAAACGTACTGTTGGTAATACTTTTCCTTCAAAAACGTACTGTTGGTAATACTTTTCCTTCAAAAACGTACTGTTGGTAATACTTTTCCTTCAAAAACGTACTGTTGGTAATACTTTTCCTTCAAAAACGTACTGTTGGTAATACTTTTCCTTCAAAAACGTACTGTTGGTAATACTTTTCCTTCAAAAACGTACTGTTGGTAATACTTTTCCTTCAAAAACGTACTGTTGGTAATACTTTTCCTTCAAAAACGTACTGTTGGTAATACTTTTCCTTCAAAAACGTACTGTTGGTAATATTTTTCCTTCAAAAATGTATATTTTTCTAGAAAAGTCTATTTTTATGTATATATTTATATAAAGGTGTATTTTTATACTTTTATAGTGTTTTGATCCCAGTTTTTCTTTGGTGGGGGGGTAACTATTTGCCCATAGTTGCAACCCTAACAAGTACTACCACTCCGGGTCAGGGCGGTCCTGGGAACAATAGCACTTAAGAGGTAGTTCCATGCTCCTCACAGCCTCCTAATCAGAGGCCTTACTGCTGGATGCAGTTTACCGTCATACCCAGGACCTGGAAAGAAGTAGAAAGAATCACAAGGAAGTTTGCTTGATGTAAGTATGGCAATAGAAGCTATGATGACACTCCTCAAATTAACTCAGTTGAAGGATGAGACCCTGCCAAAGAGTTGGAGGCTAGAGAAGCTAGCTGAAATAGCATTCCCCAATGAAGTGCAGGCAGATGCAGTAATGCAAGCCCAGTTTGCAGATTTATATATAGAAGCACTCAGGGAGGAGTGTGTTCACCCCAATGTATTACCGAAGGGCTCCCCGAGTTTATCAGCTGTGACAGCCCTAGCAAAATATAGCACTGGAGTCTGGTAGAAGGCCAAGAACAAGGATCCAGGGCAGAGTTTGAGTTGTAAAGGTGGTTTTCTTTGATAGAGTATGAAAGGTTTAGGGAAGAAGATTCTGGAAGAAGGTACAGGTTTTATGAACCAATGCCGGGTAGATACAGCTTGTATTGTCTGATGAAGCTAGGATGGCTCCTCAGATTTCAATGATAACACCTGTGGAAGGTGTGGTGAAAATGAGCACAGAGCTAGATGGTGTGGGCTTGACAGGGGCGCCCCACCATTTAGAATTAAAAAGGAACCTTAAGAATGGAAAGAAGGGGCCCCACAGTAATAAGAGGGAAGGTGGCCCTTATCAGAACAACCGGGAAGAGGTGCTGGGCATGTGGCCGTGGGGATCATTTTGCAACAAAGGAGGTGCTAGTATTGTGAAAGATCAGGTCACTTGAAGAGCTGTCCTCAGCGAAGGAGGACAAGTGAAATGAGTAGGGTCCACTTTTGGTCACCCAGATGGAAGGAGCCAATGTGGGATCTCTGTGTGGATGACCCCTGGAGATGTGCTACTGTCCGCACCCATGGATGTTTGGCATGAGAGCCAAGGTACTAGGAAATGAAAGAAGACAGCTAGAGTGTCTCGTGTTGGTAGAAGGAAAAGGGATACATTGTGGGCGGATCAGTAGTAAGAACTGTAATAGATACAGGGTCACAGGTCTTGATGCTGAATCAGAAAGATTATAAGAATAGGTCAGAGATTGAGCCAAAGTTACCTCCACTAGAAACAAGAAGATCCCTAGTGATGAAATCCAGGGTTGTAGTTTGAAACTCCCAGAGTTGGGAGAGGAATCAAGTGAATGCGAGGACGATCAAGTGTCCGCTGATTGGGATAACAAATGTACCATATTCCAACATCTTGAGATGTTCATTCAATTCAAAAAAACTACTGGAAGAAAGGGTGAAGAGACCAGGTGTATGTCTGGAGGTACCCTTCAAGGAAAGATTGAGAAGAGCAGGAAAACCTGAGTCTCATTAAGGAAATAAGGTGTGGCTAGCAGGTCACGAGGGGCAGAGAAATTTACCTGCCAATTCCGTTTTCAGACAGCATACTGGCCAGATGCGTGGCTGACAGCGTCATTGATAATGAAATCCAACCTTTGAGGCAAGAGCGTTGCACACATGTCTAACATTCAGATTGTTGCTACTAACAATGATGATGGTGATGACAGCAACTTGAAAACACAGCCAAAATACAATTTTCAAGAAAATGAGCAAAGTAGTAATAACTAGATCAAAGTGCCTAGTTACATTTGTCATTGATCTAACCCATACAAAGTATTGGTAAGCAAATTGGAGAGTGAAATAAAAAAAACTGGGCCTAGTCAGGTCAAAAATGGTAGAGAATTACCCCACGGAAACGGGATACCTTGATTTATTGTACTCTTTAGAGTGGGATATAAATATGATGGAAAACTAATGTAAGGAGACGAGAAATTATTTAAGAGAATTGAATTATTACAAATCAGAAGGAAAAGAGCAATAGTTCCTATTGCAGGGAAAGCATTTTCTTATTTTCTTTTATTCTCCTTAGCCCCTACATCTTAGTGGTGTTATCACCTTGCTTGGAGTGAAAGTAAAAGCAAACCATTGTTTACTTTACTGATGTCATAGTCACCAAGAGAATCACATGTTTCTCATCTTTCATTATCAATGAAATGTCTGCATTATAGAAAGTCATGGTACTATCTTCAGAGCCTTGCATAGTTGGTGCATATACTGGAAGAATAGTAAGGATGGCCACATGAAAGTTGAACCCTGAACTTTATGATGCAGTCATCAATTCCAGATTGACATTCTGATTGATGAGTGTCATTTTGATAGCAATTCAAACTTTTCTTCTTTCACCAGTTGAATTACCATTCCCCTAAAATATCTAACCTCTATTACTGGATGCTCTTAAAGTCACATTTCTGAAACTATATCAATAGTCTCCTCAGTCCTTTAGTCACGAGAGCTGTTGTATTCAGGTCAGATGACTTGTCTAGGTGTGAGTTTGTACATTCTAACACAGCGTTAAGTGTGATACATTTTTCCCTTAGTTTTTATTGTATTTATTGTTCCAGCTTAGTTGAATTACCATTACTTGCCATAAGCTAATTAGCATAGACTTTATAGGCAATTTCCTGAGGATCTAGGTAAGTAAAGCACTCTACAAACTTAGCTGCCCAGACACAGGGATATCTGCTACTGTGAATGAAAACCATATAGTGATATTAATATAAGAAAACACTACTCATAATGTGATTGCATGCTTCCAACTAGTCAAGGAATTTAGAAAATGATAGATGAACTGCTGAAATGTAGAGATCATTGGATTATAGTGAAATAAGCTTGTACAATATATGTGTGTGTGTGTGTGTGTGTGTTACTTTGAAGCTCCATGATTACAATTCATTGACAAACTGAAGCAAGATGATTTGTAATCATTTCAATTGCAGGCTTTACAGTGTCTTTTTTACCAAATGATAACTTCATTGTAACTGATTCCAATATTTATTATAAAAACCTAAAATATTCAACATGATCCCTACTAATGATTATATAATAAAAATCCAATAAAGCAACATTACGTATTAACTTACACAATTAATAACAATTCAAATAACACATACATTGGTTACACAATCACTACATTATTGCACCAGCTTACTTGGCATTGATCTGATAATAGCTCAGATAAGTCACACATCACTAACCAATGTAACAACAAAACACAAGAACTCAGACAATCCTTATTAAGAACAAAAAAAAGATAGAAATACTAGAAATGTTAATTATAAAAAAACAAACAACCCAATATCAATAAGATCTCATTCAATTTAGAAACAAACCTAATAGATATATTTCATAACTAATAATATGAGAAAATTATACCACAGTGACAATGCATTACTTAAAAAATAAATAAATCACTACCTACCACATATGAAAATGCAAAAAAAAAAAAAAACTCAAAATTATCTATAATAAACAGGTTCAAATCTATCAAAACAAAAGGAATATTGATAATAGCATATGAAAGTCATATTTGATTTTAAGCACATGATAAAATTCGGGAGGAAGCTTGGTATGTCTACAATCATACTCAGATAGAGATACTTCATTTGTTTCACTAGATGTGAGAAACATTCTGTATAACCATGGAATTTCTATTAACCAGATCGCTTCCTACAATAAAAAAGGGTACTGTGAATGATATAATGAAATTATATGGCATGCAATAACCCATGCAACAAAAACAACTTTACTATGAAGTGTTGAGATACAGATATATCACATTCAATACACATTTGGCTGTTGACTGCTTCCAATGTTACACTACAATTATTTCATTTCCCTTGATAGTTGTCTAGCATATTTTCTATTCCAAAATAGTTTTCACTTGGAGCTCAACTTTTAAGATGCCATTACAGATAATCATAGAACAGGCCAATTGGTAAAATAGCAGAACTTGACCTAAATTCTCCATTATACTAATTTGAGCATGTATGCAGGCCACGTGTCTGAACATTTGATTTTAGTGATATAGTGCTGGACTTTGCAGAAACTAAGCTGAATTTTATTTCATTTATTTTTCTTAATTTCATTCTATCAATTTTATTTAGGAAGAGCATATGGCTAACAAGATTGTATATGTAATTTGCTGCTTTCTCATATAAAGCAGGTAAACTTATTTTCTTACTGAAAGACTATATAGATTACATTCATGTGAATTGCTATCGTTGTTGAATAAAACCTAAGAAATAAATAAGTTCTATGACAAGCTATGGAGATAAATCATTAAATGGTGATAAATATAAGAAATAGTGAACAAAGAGAATCACTTACACAAAAAGAGAGCAAGGGTGATTTATTAAATGATAGAAATGAGTGCAAAAAGAAATGTGGCCTTATCTTGGTTAATTAGAAAAAAAAATAAGAATCCCCAATAATCACTTGTTGGAAATATGATAGAGAAAAGTATAAATAGAAATCACAATAGATGGGGATATTGAGTACATTTAGTAAAAGAAGTTGCTGCATAGCTTAAAACTTCATTGATATTTAGAATAAAGGTTACAAAAAATCTTAGCACAATAATAATGAAAAATAATTGATACTTTAGGGTATTTGAGATATTTCAACTGCTCATAAAATATTCAAACAATACCAAATCTCATAAAGATTAACCTATAAACTGTGTGTGTATGTAAAATATTCTCAAGTCAATCAAATATCAAGTTAGCATGAATTTTGTGTAGTATAAATATAAATTTATTAAGAATGATTGCACATGTAAATGAAAATGTTTGCATTTATTTTTTTTCGTTAGGCATGTTTGACATAAATGAATATTAGATTACCTACAAGGACAACTTTCTGTTTGCAATTCTAACACAAGTGACCTTTCTTCCAATTCTAAAACTAAACTTTTACAGGTTTTGTAAAAAATTAAACAAGATTACTACACTGAAAAGAAACTAGAGATTTTAATAATTTTCCAAGTATACTATTTATGATTTCAGTGGTAAGTTTAGATGAACTTCAAAGACTCCTTCTCATCATAATAATCCTAATCAAATGGTTAACCTAAAATATAGAGGTATAATGAGATCATATACATCAATGACATGAAAATTAGCACTGATGACAAATTTGAGAAAGAGAAAAAAAATAGAAATCAATTATTTTTGATGGCTTGTAAAGACAGTGTCTTCAGTTTTAACAGGTAACAGTTGGATGGTATACTGAGTGTTACTGGAACTTCATCCAACCCCCTTTTTGACCCAGTTTAAACGAGTTATTCATGCATTTATTACAAATTTATGAAAGTTTAATATTTGAAAGAAAAAGTGGATCCTGTAGGCCATCAAATATGGGATTCATTGATACTTGATAGTACTTAGGTACATTTTTTAATATGGGAAAAGAAAAAAAAAAAAAAAGAAAAATGAAAGAAAAAAAAATGATAAATATATTAACTAGCTCAGCCCATTCCCCAAAAAGTTAATTTAATTCTCAGCAACCTGTGTACAGAAGAATATACTGACATATCTCAAAAGGCTAAAATGCTTTTGTGCTGCATGCTCCACTGGATGAGGTCAGCAAACATGTAAAACAGTTTTATTTTTAACCAATTATGAGTAAGCAAGTAAGGTTGACAAGTTTCATTGTTTGGCAAATCATAGTGTACCTGACAGGTAGTTTTAAAAACTGCTGACTATTACTACCACAGGCTAGTAGTAAACTGACCTTGGATGGATGCCAATGAGTGAAGTAAACCTTATTATGACTTGAGAAATTCCATTCATCTTTTATAAGCTATTTTGGTAACCTTTAAGGTATAAAAGACGAATTGTTTGACATAAAACTGATTTCTGAATTTGATAGCACAGCTTGAAATTGCTGTGCTTGTTTGTAGAATATGTAAGATCAAAAGACTGGAACATATCTTTCAAATGTACCTAAGTGAAGGCCTTCGCAATGTATCAACAGCAAGAATGAAAAGTTAGATATTATACAAATTAAGCAATCCCTACAAAATACTTCTGTGATAGACAAGATTATGGTCTAAAAGCAGATTATGGCCAATCATCTGCACCCTGGAAAGTCTATTGATAGTGTAGTAAATCTGTGTGCAAGTAAGAAATTTGGTCGCAAATCTCTTGTGGACAGTGCAGCCAGCAACATACTAACAAAAATAGAAACAGAAATCCAATTTTCCACATCGCAGCAACAGAAACATCCTTTCACTCACCAATCTGCCAAAAATCCAAACTCCTGTCAGTAAAAAAAAGCAACAGCCTTTATTCACCGAGAGATTTTTCTGATTGGCCACAGCAGATGTGGAGGCAAGATCCATTAGCATAATTCAATACACATAGCAGTTCTTGTCGTGTTACTAATTTTATTTAGTTTTTTTTGTCTTCACCACACTTTCTGCCGTTTTCTTTGCCACAAGGATGTTACAGACATGCCAAAGATGAACTTTCTTTTGTTGAGAATAAGGCAAGTCTTGTCTGCCATTCTGCAATTCTAGTTCACTACATTTGCCACACTTACCCCTGAACTCATGATCACACAAAAATCAGTGCAGTTTCTGGTGTACCTCCAAAGGGGTTTGTTTTAACTTTTTTAGAGCTCTCAGAAGAACTGTTGGATCTGTCAAAATCATTAGTTGAGTTTTCACCAATGTCACATCCATGGACAGACCATATTCAGCGACCAGGCTCTTGATGGTGTCCGACCTCTTTCTGATCAGTATTTCACTCACTGCTTTGATGTGCACTCTGGCTTTACCTGTCAAGGTATTCAACACCCAGTGGTATATGCATAAGAAGTCAGTCTGTATATGCAACCTTTTAACCCTCCACTAGAGCATCAAGTTGACACCCTTCAGTACAGCTTCCAGCTCTGCCAGATTAATATATGTCACGTTGTTTATTGGTTACAACCAGCATGCATCCTCAATTACTGTTCCGTCTTTAATAAGACTCCAATCACCAGAGAGCTTGCATCAACCAACATGTTCATTTCTTCTACCTGCACACACAAATCTCTGACAGGGTTGTTCTTTTTTACTCTTGCTATACTGTCCATTACTGTGCGAGTAAACAGAGGGTCAGTTGTCTTATCATCCCAACCCTTGGTGACCGTGCTTGCTCTGCGCTTTCATGGTGTCTGCTACCATGTGAAGCCATCTGCACACCAGTAGATGCCCTACAAGGAAAAAAGGGCTTGTCTTAAGACATCTGGTACTTCTGGAATGGCAGATCCACAGCTCCAAGGCTCCTTGCTCACCTCAAACATCCAAGCCCAATACACAGATGCCATCTTCCAGCTGTTCTGGGTCCTTCCAGATCAATCCAAACTGAGCCAGTTTAGCTCTTTACCGGCTATGATGACATGATGTTTTTACTTAGATAAATGTCATAGATCTATACTGACATTCCTTCTTTTCTTGAGACAACACAGCACTAATTATTGCCTTCATTATCTATGGTGCCACATTTAATATAATGCCTAATTTGGTAAGGCAGTACCTTCTACCAGCAAACATCATGTCTGAAACAGCCACAATGACTCACTGACTTGGACTTGCAAATAGGCCTTTCTCAAATACAGCAAGGAGACCTTAGACCCGAGCTGATATCATTCTCACAATTTGCTGGCACAAACATCAGCATCAGCCATGAATGCGTTGATATATTAGTTCATCTCCCAATAATCCATTATGGGCCTCAACTTTGACTTATTTGGTTGTAAAATCACTATCAAAGGAATCAGGCCTTTAGGAGGTCCGAGGTTTCTATGGCAGTAGGGAATCCATGCACAGAGCTCCTTTTCATACATGCAGGTCTTACTTGGTTGGGTACATGGTATTCAGCTATGTGGTTTTGTAGCACAGTTGGTTCCCGGTCTCCTGTCCACTTCCATGAGGCTGTCCAGATCTTATGCTGATTGAATCTGACACTAGAGTCTGGTTGGTCAATCTTAAGTGCTGCACTGATGGAATTCTCAGTGCCTACACAGATCCTGACTACCACTATCCCATGACATGCACACGTTTCACCGCTTATGGTAGTCACTTCTTCCAAGTATGGCAAAGTCCTGCACTTACTATAGCGTGAGAGAGGCCAGAATTGAGGATTACTGAGGACAGCATTTCATTGACGTAGATTTGGATAACTTGCAGAGACTCATTTATACGGGGAAGAGATTAGCCCAATCTTGTCCCCAGTCTCGTTTCCCAGGCAATCTCGAGCAATGTGGCTGGCCTCATTGCATTGATAACAGTGCACATGCACTTCTTGTTTTTTATCCATGCAATTTCTTGCAACATGGCCCTGACTGCGACATTCATAGCAAACGATTCCAGTATGTGGGCCTGAACCAGAGGAAGCTCTAACACTACTTTGGCAAGGAGTTCTTCTAAGGCAGAGTCATTTTTGAGGATAGTCCAATAATTCTTTGAGCATTAGCAAGTCTACACAAGAGTTTGCTTGTAAAAGTTGCTTTACTCTAGCTGGGAGCCCTGCTACAAACGCATACGCTAACGCTCGTTCGAGTAGTCTACCAAACAGGATTGCCAGCTTCTTCATTGTGGTTATATAAATGCCCATAGTTTCACCTGGATGCAGAGTTCATGTCGCAAATTGTTCATAGGCAATGCAGGGATCAATGGCAAACGCCTTTTAGAGTACTGCCTTAACCTTCTTATAACTAAGCTGTTGGTATACAGCAAATGAACTGCTGGTCAGTTATAGGGGAATCACATGCTTGACGTATTTTACCCCTCACAGATGACAAATTAATTTGACTTTTTCTTGCCATTCCAACACAGGGGTAGAGCCATCAAACTCTGGGATGAGTTTTAAGTCAAATTTGTCTCCTATTTTGCCTAAATAGCCTGTAGTAAATCCATGTGCAAGTAAAAAAAAATTGATCACAAATCTCTTGTGAACAGTCTAGCCAGCAATCTGCCAAAAATTAACACTCCCAGCAATAAAAAAAACAAAAGCAATGGCCTTTATTCACTGAGCAATTTTTCTAATTGACCACACCAAACCAGATGCAAAATCCATTAGCATAATTTAATACACATAGCAGTTCTTGTTGTGCTACCAATTTTAATTAGTTTTTTTTTTTGTTTTCGCCACATTTTCCGCCAATTTCCTTTGCCACAAGGACATTATAGACTTTTCTTAGAATAAAGTCCTACAGGCCAGACAAAGACTAACTTTCTTTCATCAAGAATAAAGTAAGTCCTGTTCACCGTCTCTGCCACAAATATATACCTTGCAAACCTGGGAAAACTTGTTTTGCTGTTTGGGAGAATATTTGAACAAAATCTGGCATATGTTTTTGTGGTGGGACTGCCAAATCATGTGAAACACACACTGCATTTGTTGTTGAGGGAGGAGATGACAGTGGAAAAACTAGTAGTGGCAGCCAACTTCACTAAGTGTCCTGCCAACATTAGCTTTCACAGGTTTTCCAGACCTAATCATTATGTCAGGGACTAACAATATTAACCTGTAGAGACACACAACATCTATTCACAAAGGCCTGACAAGAAGTATCTTGTTTTTGATGCCAAGAAATAGGTTTTATTGCTGTGAAGTGTTAAAGAAACAAGTTATTGGACAAAACACCAGTGGTGATAAAAGTGAAGATGTGTACAGCATTAGTGAATTCAAGTTTTTTCCCCCACTCTCTCATAGATCATTCAGAATATCTTGCTTAAACCAAAGAGAATGTGTTGACACTTGTTCTGCCGGGGTAAGTCAACATCCCCTCCCTCACCACAAAACTGGTTACTTGCTAGGGAAACTATGAAATGCTATGCTCAAGTATAAACAATAGAGAAATGAAGTCATTGCTAGACAATGGATGGTTGCTACCTTACCCCAAAAAAGAAACTAGGTCCCCTCAGGTGCCTAATTCCACTGATGGCTGTGGTGCAAAAGTATAAAGAGAAGGTGTGTCCAGTGTTGAACTACCATAAGCTGAACAAACATGTTGATGTTCACACAGCTGATGTTGAGGTATGCATGTAGAAGTTGAAATGATGACAGCAGAAAAGGTCCAAGGTCTCCACCCATGACCTGCTTACTTGCAAAAGCATGTACAGAAGCAACTGTGACCATTCCAAATGGTGTGCTTCAAGGGATGAATGAGATTTGGATTGAATGGGGCACTAGCAATTG
This sequence comes from Ascarosepion bandense, assembly GCA_037127315.1. Classification (NCBI taxonomy): domain Eukaryota; kingdom Metazoa; phylum Mollusca; class Cephalopoda; order Sepiida; family Sepiidae; genus Ascarosepion; species Ascarosepion bandense. The sequence goes on along the minus strand of JBBBDQ010000625.1, from coordinate 3,879,302 downwards.
TGGGTATTTGTGTCTTCTCAGAGTGTAGTTCGTAGACAAATTAATGACCACTTGGATCTGTTCTCCCAGTTGCTTCTCGTAGAACCCGGAACACTGTTTTATTAGGGACTCCGTTTCCTGCGCACCGTAAGCAAAACACTATCTCCCAAACACCGGTGTAACCTTCTCAAGTCTCTAACGGCGAAGTGCCGCCGAAACAGAAGTTGGCTCTTTTTATGTGTTTTTGGTCTCATAATTTCTCCCTCTTGAAAAGCCTCGCTTTCACCAGTGACGCATGCACCGTGTCATTCCATTCCTCGCGGTTCCATTACGTCTATGAACACACGTGCAGACAAACTGCCTTCTCTTGCTTCGGCGAGGTAAGTCTCCACCACACTCCCCCCTGATCTCATCATCACAAAAAGTGCATTCGGGAGCGGGTCTCCTTTGGCGGGTGCTCCTTTGGAGGGGTACGACACAAGGTTTGTCCTCAGACGGGCTGTCATCTGAGGTTTCATTATGCACGTCAGCATCCACTGTTAGTGGACTATCGGAGCCATCACTTGGTTGACCTGACCCCAAGTAAATAAACCACTCACTCTCTTCTGTGTCAGTTTCATTGCCCGACAATGCATATGATCCTGAAAATGGCCACAGGTCTTTGACATGGCGTGGTACCCCATCAATTCGCACTGTCTGCGAACTGACATTTCGGCTACCCGCCCAGTCCTGAACTTGGTTGTGCATTTGCCGTGCGGAGTTTTAACCCAGACAACATCACCTTCTTCATATCCCCCTTCGATAATCTGTGGTTCTGGTGGGGGTTTGGCTTCAATGCCTTTTACTCTGACGTGGTAATTATGCAGCACATCAGCTGGTGCCGTGGAAGGTGAGACATCGTCCTTTGGCGTGACATTATACCAATAAACGGCCTCCAACGCAGAACAACCTTTCCTTGCTGCGATGATCTTAATGCTTCTGTGGCTGAGTTCCACAATTCCATTACCAGCCGGTGAATATGCGCACCGGAACCTCTATTGCACACCCCAGCTGTTTACAAACTCCTTGAAGTGTCTGCAAGTTAAGGCAGGGTCATTGTCAGTTAATATTTCTGTTGGTGGGCCCCGTTCAAAGAAAATCATCTTCAACTGGTGAATGACACAATGTGCATCTTGCTGACGCCATGTCCGCCAAATTGCAAACCTGGAGGGACCTCAATCAATAAGCGTTAGAAAATTATAATGGGCTATGTCCATTGCTATTCTACTCCAGTTGTTTTCCACGCTCAATTTTCCTTTTTTTCTAATGAACTGGCGCTGGATCTATTGACTGGCAGGCTTCGCAGGCTTTGACAACCGATCGCACAATTTCTTTCGACACTAGCGGGTCGATAAGTCTGGCGAAGTACAGTGTTCGTTTCACGCCCGCATGTCCACTTTCTTGGTGGACGTCAACCACCTGACTTTTATTCAGTCGGCTCCTCATTGCAGCACAACTTTCCGGGACTGGCTCTTTTCCCTCCTTGTGTAGATCCAACCACTTGCGTGGCACCCTGGTGAGGCAATCTGCGCGGTTTTGACAGGATTTCACCAGTGTGACATCCATGATCAATCCATATTCTTCCGCTAATGCGCGCAGTGTTCCCAAGTGCGTCTCACTATCATTTCACCAGCCGCATTTGTGTTCACACATGCCTTCCCAGTTAAGGTGTCGGATATCCACCGATGTACGCATGCTGAATCGGTGACCAGATGCAACACTGTGGCCTGCCATTGAAGGGCCAGGTTGATGCCTTTGACTGCTGCATCTAGTTCAGCCAGATTGATATGCTCGGCATCATTAGTCGGGCGCAACCAACAAGCATCCTCAACGATGCTTCCATTCGCCTCTAACACCACCCCTGTGGCCACAGAACTTGCATCCATCCAGACCTTCATCTTGTTGCTATTCATGCACCAGTCTCCTCCAACAGGGTCCATTTCACACACTCTGGTCATTGTCTCTTCCAGCATACGACGCAAATTGGCATTTCTGATTTCATCGTCCCATCTTTTGGTCACTGCACTTGCTCGGCGCTTGAATGCAGTCGCCACCCTCAGCCAGCCACACATGGGAAAGTGGCCCACGAGTTTCCTACAAATGGAAAACACATGTCGACGAGTTACCACGTCGGGAATTTCCGGGATCTCTCCACTCCGCTTCCATCAGAGAGTACTGTTCTCTCCCCACACCTGCAGACTGAGGACCCTAGTTCCGTCTTCTAGCCGTTTTGGGTCTTTACAGACTAGGCCGTAATCTGAAAAGTGCTGTCGAATGCGCGCTGCAGAAACCAGGCTCTCATTGATAAAAATGTCGTCAACGTGAGCCGACGTGGCACTTTTAATCACACAATCTTGGGACATTATAGCGTCGACAACAGATTTCATGATGAGTGGTGCCACATTTAGGCCAAAACCCAATCATGTAAGGCAGAACCGCTTGCCCTTGAAAATGACCATTTGGAATGGCCACAGATCCTTGTCAATGTGGATCTGTAAGTAGGCATGTCGCAAATCTAAAAGCGACACATCAACTCCTTATTGTCGCCATTCTCTGAGTTTTTGTGCGCACAATTCGGCATCGGCAGTGAATGCTTCTACAAATCCGTTCAATTCTCAGCAACCATCCGTTACGCTGCCATAGCAAGAGTTCTTTCTTATATGCATCCCGGGCATGATCTGGCATAGTGTACTCTTGCATGTTATTCATCAGCTTGCCGAGCGAGCGACCACTTGCCCATTTCCATGTTGCAGTCAACACTTTTTGCTTTTCATCAAATGTTACACTGAAATCGGGCTCATCAATAGAAATGGTGGCACATCCATCCAGGTCTCCAAAGTATGCCTCACCCAATTCCATCAGGTGAACACCTCCTAGCTGTTTGATTGCGTCAATGCCAATAAGCAGGTCAAAACCCAACAATTGTCCATCCACGAATAGGACCTCAATGTTCATGGGCTGAACCTGCCCAACTTCCAGTTTTATTCTGCCGTGCCCCCGGCACTTCAAAGTCTTCCCATCGGCACTCCTACTTCCTTCTGTCTCCAATAGCGACACACAGCTTTTACGGTGGGCAATTCCTTGGTTCTCACTTGCTCAGGGAGAAGACTAGCACTGACGTCTCCTCCCCTTGGGCGTTTCCCTGGCATCTTGATGATATATGTCCAAGTTTGTTGCATCTGAAGCATCGGATTTCACGGCGAAACTTCTGCACTCGACCGTCTGACCTCACTTGGCGTCCCTGCATACAATCCTTCACCATGTGGTTGGGCCCAGAACACTTGCACCAAAGAAAGGTCTCACTGTGCGAGTTATCAGGGAACAAGTCTGCATCTGAATGTGTTTTGCCAGTGGATGCAGCAACCGACTCCTTACAGCTTCCGTTGTTGGTCATGATAGCCCATGCTCGAGTCAAAAGCTGCTCCAATGTCATGGTCTCCATTCTGGATGAGGCACGAAGAAGCTGCCTAACATATTGTGGCAACCCCGAAACAAACACACATATCATCCATCGTTCGGACAATGATCCCTCAACCAGCCGAGCTAAACAATGTAGTTCAGCTAGAAACTCATCCACTGTTTCACCCGAGTGAAGTTGCCGAGTAACAAATGCATCTGTTGCATACGCGGTCATGAGGGCCCGTTTAATCTGCTCCGCATCTGATTTCTGCTCCTTGCTGAGTTGCCTGTATACAGCAAGAGCACTGCCTCAGAGTCGTAATGGTAGAATCCGCTCAATTTTATCCATAGCACAGAGTTCACAGACCAACTCTGCATTTTCGATCCACTCGTCAACTGGCATATCAGTTGCAGCGCCACTGAACTCAGGAATCAACCAGACATCAAAGACTTTGCCGTCCATAATGAAAATCATGATAGAGGCCGAAATAGCTTGTGAGTATTTGTGTCTTCTCAGAGTGTAGTTCGTAGACAAATTAATGACCACTTGGATCTGTTCTCCCAGCTGCTTCTCGTAGAACCTGGAACACTGCTTTACTAGGGACTCTGTTTCCTGCGCACCGTAAGCAAAACACTGTCTCCCGAACACCAGTGTAACCTTCTCAAGTTTCCAACGGCGAAGTGCCTCCGAAACAGAAGTTGGCTCTTTTTATGTGTTTTTGGTCTCGTAATTTCTCTTTTGAAAAGCCTCACTTTCACCAATGATGCATGCTCTGTGTCATTCCAAAAACTGCCCTGCATGAGCTCGCCTCACGGTTCCATTACGTTTATGAATGCACGTGCAGACAAACTGCCTTCTCTTGCTTCGGCGAGGTAAGTCTCCACTACAATGAAATCGATTGTGTACATAGTACTTTTAGAAGATGACATCAGCATATATAACCAATATATGTGTAAATGAAAACATTGCATCTGTGGTGTACATAAATCAACTAAAGAATTCATATGTAAGGAACTGGAGAAGTTAAAAATTGGTGCTCAAGTACTTGACTTGTATGTTTATTTGGAACACAACATACTCTATTTGAAGCAAGGTTCCTGATCTAATAATGCATAGCATGGTATTTTAGATGTGTGTGAAAATGGTGGGACACCATTTCCTGTTTGTGGTTGGTTCTGGGTTGCAAAAGCTTTTAACAAACACAGAACAGCAGCTACAACTGGTTGAAATGACAGGGTGAATAATACGCATTTTAAAAACATGCTCAAAGAACTTATTGCTTGAGTACATAACAATGACTCTGCATGCAACAAGTGGTGCATAAACAGACACATATTGGAGGTGTGGACTGATAAAGACTTCTTACAACTGCCATAACTCAGTTGTTGCCAAAAATACAGGTTTGTGTTCCCTGAAGAATGCACAGCTTAGAGGAGCTTTACATCATGCTGAAAGGAATCAACCCATCACTCCAGTGGGGTACAACTAAAAAGGAAAGGATCCATTTATGGACATTTGAGGGAAAAGCCAATGTATACACAAAAGCCACAATGGAAATGCTCATGAAAAGATGACTTGGTACTCAGAAGTTAGTGTATCATTATGAACCTGACGTTAATTAGATCTGAGCAGATGGACACAAAAATAACTACATGAAATAAATTGAACCTACAGGTGCCACATCAGTAGATGTACCTAGTCTTGACTGTACATTGCAGAAATGGCATACTGGCATCATGTATACATTATTCTTTGTAAAGCCAAACATGACCACCTAAATTGCAATGACCAGACATCTAGCCCCTATATTAAGGACAGATTTCCCTGCAGCAGAGTGAGAGAGAGACAAACACACACAAAAAAGGGGGCTGATCTCCTGCATATATGCTTCCATGTAACACTCATTTTCAATTAAATATCTCAGAGGATTGCTAATATCCTTACTGAATTTCTCTCAGATAAATTTTATATCTGTAGTGACTTCAATATTCAACACAAAGTTGTTGTTAGTCCACTTGAACAAAATTGATAAAAAAAGGAGATACTAGAGTTTTCTCATTCACCTATGAACTAACATAAATCATTGAAGAACCCATCCTCAACTTGATGCAACAGCACATTAGGTGAACCTCCTTGATCTCTTCTTCACATCCAGCCTTGAAAAATGCTTTGCAGAAGTTTTACACCCACCCTGGGCACGGCAGACCATTCTCTATTCAGTGCCAAGTTGAGGCCAAACCAAAGGCATCCCTTGATTTGCTGTTCCATAGAAAAACATTTTGCTACATGACTGCAGACTAAAACAGCATGGCGGAAGCTTCTTTATCAACCTTCTTCAAACATACTGTTTCCAAAGTTCCTGTACTTACCTTAAAAATGGACGTTTTCTCATCATCATTAGATTGGGTGTAGCTCTTTACGTTAATTGTTGTCTAACTCAATGTTAGATGACATAGGACATCCCTTCCTGACTTGCCTTGTCTCACTGAGCACAATCTCAGTATTTCTATTACAGCCTGAGAAGGCTAAAGATGTATCAAAAGTTTTGATGCTAAGAAAGCTAGTGGCTCAGACAAAATCCCAGTGATTTATTCAGTGGATTAAGAACATCAACCCAGAATTATCCCTGATCTTCGCAAAATTAATTAACTGCTGATCCATAAATATGTCAAGTGTATGCCTAGTTTTCAAGAACATGGGTGAATGCCAATCCCCATATCAGCATAAACCCATCAGTCTCCTCAGTGTTATCAGAAAACTTTTTGAGACTATAATGAACAAGAAGGTTGCTAATCACCTAGATAAGTATAACCTCTTGAGCAACAAGCAGTAAGGGTTTTGATAGGGCATCAGCAGTGGATGTGGCCAAATTCAGTGAGGCACTGAACAAAAAAAAAATACATCTCAGTGAGGCACTAGACAAAAAAATACATCTCAGTGTGAAGACATAGACAAAAAAAAAATACCATCCTAAACAAGGCACTAGACGAAAAAATACCATCTCAGTGAGGCATGAACTAGAAAAAAAAAATACATCTCAGTGAGGCACTGAGCAAAAAAAAAAACCCCCATCTCAGTGAGGCACTAGACAAAAAAAAATACATCTCAGTGGAGCATACTAGACAAAAAAAAAAATACATCTCAGTGAGGCACTAGACAAAAAAATACATCTGCGTGGAGGCACTAGACAAAAAGAAATACACATCTCAGTGAGGCACTAGACAAAAAAATACATCTCAGTGAGGCTGAACAAAAAAAATACATCTCAGTAGGGCACTGAACAAAAAAAAAATACATCTCAGAACCTGAGGCACTAGACAAAAAAAAAAAATACATCTCAGTGAGGCACTAGACAAAAAAAAATACATCTCAGTGAGCTAGACAAAAAAATATACATCTCAGTGAGGCACTAGACAAAAAAAAATACATCTCAGTGAGGCACTAGACAAAAAAAAATACACGTCTCAGTGAGGCACTAGACAAAAAAAAAAAATACATCTCAGTGAGGCACTAGACAAAAAAATACATCTCAATTGAGGCACTAGACAAAAAAAAATACATCTCCAGTGACAGGCACTAGACAAAAAAAAAAATACCACATCTCAGTGAGGCACTAGACAAAAAAATACATCTCGGTGAGGCACTGAATAAGAAAAAAAAAATACATCTCAGTGAGGCACTAGACAAAAAAAAATACATCTCAGTGAGGCACTAGACAAAAAAAAATACATCTCAGTGAGGCACTAGACAAAAAAAACCCCATCTCAGTGAGGCACTGAACAAAAAAAATACATCTCAGTGAGGCACTAGACAAAAAAAATACATCTCAGTGAGGCACTAGACAAAAAAAATACATCTCAGTGAGGCACTAGACAAAAAAAAATACATCTCAGTGAGGCACTAGACAAAAAAAAGTAACATCTCATTTGGGGCACTAGACAAAAAAATACATCTCAGTGAGGCACTAGACAAAAAAATACATCTCAGTGAGGCACTAGACAAAAAAAAAAATACATCTCAGTGAGGCACTAGACAAAAAAAAAAATATCCACATCTCAGTGAAGACACTAGACAAAAAAAAATACATCTCAGTGAGGCACTAGACAAAAAAAAAATACATCTCCAGTGAAGACTAGACAAAAAAAAATACATCTCAGTGAGGCACTAGACCAAAAAAATACACATCTCAGTGGGCACTAGACAAAAAAAAATACATCTCAGTGAGGCACTAGACAAAAAAAAATACATCTCAGTGAGGCACTGAACCAAAGAAAAATACATCTCAGTGAGGCACTAGACAAAAAAATACATCTCAGTGAGGCACTAGACAAAAAAGAAATACATCTCAGTGGAGGCACTAGACAAAAAAATACATCTCAGTGAGGCATAGACAAAAAAATACATCTCAGTGAGGCACTAGACAAAAAAATACATCTCAGTGAGGCACTAGACAAAAAATACATCTCAGTGAGGCACTAGACAAAGAAAAGAAATACATCTCAAGGGCTATTGTATATTTCAAAGGCATTTGACAAGGTGTGGCATAAAGGATTATTACACAAGCTCTATCACTGTTCTTGGACCGACCCTCTTTACTTTACATAAATGATCTGCTGAAGAGTATACTATGATCATTTATAAATATCTATGCTGATGATACAACAGCATTTGTGTGTACCGCCAAAACACTAGATTATCAGAAATTGGCATCTGATCTCTCCACTGACCCAGCAAATTACATTCAATGTCTCAAAAACCAAACTAATTACATTCCATCATCATTGAACAAACCCTGAACTATCACCAACCATGATGAATGTACGTTCACTAAGGGACACCCCAGACCTGAACACCCATTGAGACTCAACTCAATACAAACTTGTGGAACTTGTACACATCCATTTAGATGCTGGAAAAATTCCCTATACACTTCAGTAAGTACCAGATTCCTGCTGATATCCTCTAACTTTATAAGTCAGATCAGGTAAAAATTAGTGTATAGTTGCTATATATGGGCAGGAGTTGCCCAGTCTTCACTTTCTACTCTTGATAGAGTCCAAAAGTGTCTCCATGTTCTTGTGAGGGACAAATTATTTTCTACCCACAACACCTTTATCACAGATAAATTGTTTTAAGCCACTTGCTGATCTTCCACTATTTGCATGGAAAGTTTTCTGATAAACTACATTCCTTAGTTCTAACCTTTACAGCTAGAACCTGGCATGCAATACACATTGTAATGAAACAACCTCATTTCATTGAGCTGTAAATTCCACTTGAGCAGCTTCTTCTCTCAAATCGCTGGTTTGTGGAATCCACACCCAAGAGAAGGTTTCTTCAATCACTACAACCATAACCTGTTCAAGTTTAAAGTTAACCGTTAGCTTCCTCACATATCCACATAAACTGCATCTCTATGCAACTCTCTACCTAGAGTGGATCCTGGGCCTAATACAGAGGGTTAACATCGATATAACACATCACTCAATAAATCCCAGGCCTAACTAATAAAACAACTTTTAGGCAAAATTCGACTTTATTCATCAACAGTCTTCTTCTAGGGTGATACACTGATTCCAATGCTTCTCTAACAATTCAATACCTTTTTTTGTAGAACGATTTCTCTTTGGCCTCAAAATATGCCTCCATTTCTGATATCACCGCTTCATTGGAGCCAAATCTTTCCCTAGAGCATTCTTTTGGTGTCTGCAAACAGCCAGCAGTTGCTGGGGGCCAGATTTAGAGAATAGGGTGCGATTGCGATTGATTTGTGACAGTGTGTTGTGTTGGTGAAAGATAATTTTTTCTTCATTTGTGGCCATTTTTTAGCAATTTCTTCTGTCAAACACACTAATAATGCTATATAATATTCACTATTTGTGGTTATTCTTTTATCAAGGTAATCGATGAATAAAATACCTTATGCATTCCAAAATACAGAGACCAAAACCTTGCCTGCTGATGTTTGTATCATTAGTTGCTTTGGACAGCTTTCACCTGTTGCTGTTCACTCAGATGACTGTCGATTTGACTCCAGAGTGAAGTGGTGGATCCATGTTTCATCCATTGTCACATTTACTCAAAAACTCCTTGTTGCGTTGAAACAGTTGCAAACAACGCTCTTAATCGTTGACACATTGTTTTTTTATTGATGGTGAGCAAACATGGCACCCACTTTAAACGCAGCTTTCTTATTGATAAATGTTCATGCAAAATAGTGAATACACTGCCTTCTGATATGTTCAACTTCTCTGCTATCTCATGCATCTTCAATTTATGATAGACCAAAACAAGTTTGTGGATTTTTTGGTGTTTTCCGGGAAAACTGCTGATTTTGGGCAACCTGAGTGTTCAGCATCATTTTTGTCTGTATGACCGCGTGTAAAGTCAACTTATCACCTCTTGACCATTGTTTCCGATGGAGCAGGGTCTGAATAACACTTATCAAGCCATTGCTTTACTTGAACAGTATTTCCCTCCCCCCCATCAGAAAGCAATGCTTTATCGACACATGAAATTCAGATTTTTCCATTGTTTTGAAAATTTGCAACAGTAGCTTCACATAAATAACTAATTTGTAAACTAATAATCCGATTCAGTCCAAATTTTGTCAGATGCCATTTGAAGGCTAGTACTTCATAAAAATCATAGATTTTTTTATTAGTGGCACCATCTATGTGAGGCCCAGGACTTTTTGTGTTATGTGTTTAAAAAAAAAGTATTTATCCCAATTTTAAAGACTTATCAAGGTGGTAGTCAGGGAATGCAAGAAGTGCCAGTCAATTGATCTAGCCTCAACATGTTGGTTATGAGGCAAGCTGATGCAAGGAATCAATTACCTACTTAATAAAAAGCACTATTTAATGCTGATTGACTGAGAATTCAACATCCATCATTTAGAGGAACTTTTTTTTTTTTTTTTTTACAACTAAAGCTAATCAGTAAAACTCACAGATAATGATACTATGTTTTGTAGCCAGCTGATCAAAGATGTGCATACATTTCTGCAGACAATGATATAGTTGAGAGATGCCATTGGAATGTCAAGAGAACTGCCACTAATAACTAATGCTTGAGCATAGATGCAGTCTACTGTATAATATCACGTCAAAAGATAACACCTCACCTGTTACTGTGCCTGCTAATGTGATCCATTGATATCAAGTCGGAGTAAAAAGGATTATTGCAACACTTCTGTCAAAATAGTGGAAAGAACATATGCTGTACAAAGTGGGTGACCATGTGTGGGCAAAAAAACTCACACAATCAATATACCTCAAGATATCATTGTAGGACACAATAGTTGGTATCAGTTGGCAGACAATTTGTATCAACAGAATGTTACTCCACCTGAAAGCTCAATTATGAGTTCCATATTAAATAAGAGATCAACACAGGCAGTACATTGAGCACATCATCTGATAGTGTAAGGATGTTTGAATTTCGTGTGTGCATCGGCTTTACTGATGGAGACAACTCAGGACCTGAGTGCGTGATAACCCCTTGGAGAGTAAGTCCTCAGAACAGTGATTTTTATATATATATATATATATATATATATATATATAAAATCACTGGACAAGGTCAGTTAATATGTTAATATTTAAAATCAGTTTTACTTCTAGCCAACCAGGGTGCAAGTATTGCTGAGCTGAATGCTTTAGAGAAGATGCAAATCAATTTCATTGCTTGGTGAATTGCAAAGCAGGACAGCCAGGTAGACTGCTTTAAAAACTGCTGACTTTTTCTGCAATGGACTAGTAGTAAACTGACCTTGGGTGGCTGCAAGTGAGTGAAGTGAACCTAATGACTTTGAAAAGTTCCATTCATCCTTTTACACATACATTTATTTATGAGGATGCTCTCTAATTCTCTTCTTGCTCAGCAAAGAAATTTTTAGTTACAAGGCCTCTACTTTATTGTGGTGACCAACATTTATTTACAGGAAGTTTACTCTTATTTTTGACACTTTTGCCTTATAAATCTTTTCCATGAAAGTTTATCAGTTTGGTTTACATACACAATTATGTCTTGGTCCTACCAAACAAATATACAAGATTGATACTCAATTATACAGTTTATGATAGAAAATTAAAAAGAGGATTAGTTATTCTGGGCATTTCAGTATCTTTGTTGATTTTCTTTTTCAACCCAAAGTTATTAGCAAATGTTAAAATTCTTCTATGCACATAGTTGAAGTGAACAGAATATAATGAAATAAATGTTTCTACATGGCAAATCCTTCATTCTCATTAAACATGTGTGTGTGGAAAAGGTAGCAGCAGCAGTTAAGCTGACCATATGTAGAAGAGACAATTAAGACAGCAAGTAAGCAACAACAATCATCTTAAATGAAATAAAGTTAAACACTGATTAATGTGATCAGCAACTGTTAACTATGCACTAAAGAACTGATTAATAGCATGAACATATGCATGAGTCATTCAGTTTTCACTACCTAGACAGTGTCACCCTACTATGTATTTCAATTTCCAACTGTGTTGGTGTAAACAAAAACCTAGGAAAGGTTTAGTGCATGTTCAGAAAAAGAGTAGACTGTAGAATAACATTAAAGCAAGGAAAAAAAACTTTCCAATATACTGGGTTTTTTATTCCTGGATTTACCTAACAGTCAGAGTGGATAAGTAGGTGACACTTGTGACATGCAGCTGTTACTCCCCCCACCACAATATTCTAATAAACTAGGTTTTCCCTTCAGTAAGTGGGAACTCAAACTCCCTCTCTACCCATCTCTGACTGGGATGGTCAGTCACTGTCCCTCTCTACATCTTAATGGATGGTCCCACCATTTTAGAATATGGCCTGACTATATAAGCCCATATAAGGAATTCCCTACCTTTCAGCTGAGTCAAAGTTTCAATTTATCTGTTCATTCATATAATTAATTTTGTTTCTCCTACTTCTGGACAGTGGGTGGTTGCTTTGAAGCTCTCACTTGATTTTACTGTTGGTTGTGAAAACTAACAGCGGTTCAGACTCAGGTAAAATCATTTTCAGTCCAATTGACTGTGTGGTTGCCCTAAGCCACTAGATGATTGTAACACATTGTCCAAAAGTAAAAATGCAAAAGAGTAAATCTTTCTAAATACATGCAGTGTATTCTATACAAAACTACTGAAAAATTAAACTGAACTCGTTTTTTTTATATATATTTTGAATTAACTCTAAAGAGGACTTTTGATAAACCACTGAAACAATATTTCTGATTGGTCAGAAATTCCAACATGAAATTAAAATTAAAGCAGAGATGGAACTCCTCTGTTGTAGTGAAAGCAGTCTAAGTAAGTGAAGTAAATCTCCCATAAAAAAAACAAAAAAAAAAAAAACACATTAAGAGAGTATAAACTCCAGGTTGGTATATGAAACAAGTAAATCTACCTCATGGAGGATAAAATCCTTCTTTAAACCTGCTTGAGTATAAGTCTTTCCAACCCTAGTGTTGGGACACTGCACCCTCTTCCAATTTGCACTAAGCCAGCAAGGAAGAGCAGGCTGATGAAATCAACATGAAAATATCAAACCAAATATTTACAAACCTGTTATAAATTGTTTTTTATAAGTTATAATATTAGCCTTGCTTAAATGCTGTGATGTCTGCAAGAAATACTCTGAAGACTGACTTCAAAGAGATTTTAGATGCACTGGAGTTCTTTAAGTGTCTAGACTAGTCCATTTGTGTCACCAGGGTAGTGTTATTTATTCCACAACATCCCCACTTTTGAAATTTCTTTTTATTAGTAAATATTTATTTTTATTTGTTAATAATAGTCACCTCCTCCTCTTTCTGGAGAGTTTGCCAACATACGAAACTGTATATTTTGCATTTAAGATCAATCTCTAGTTTTTCTATACATTTTTTTCTGAAAATGATACTTGTATGTTCAATGAATTCTTGGGGTGTATGTACATCCAAAACATACAGTACTTTCATAGGTTCTTCCATTCTTTTGAGCATTTCTTCAGTAAATATTTTCTTAAACTGATTTTTTATTTCTGCAATAAACCTGTTCTGTTCTGCCTTTTCTCTTATTTCTTCTAGGGTAACCTAAAATTCACATACTACATTGCATAATATTTTTTTTCATTTCTATTTTCACTTTTTAATGCTGCACTAAGTCTTCTCAAATGCTTCAGTATGTTTTGGTATCAATCTTGATAATCTATCTGCATGTACTAATTTTTAGGGTGGTTGATATTCCATCATAAAATAAGATGGTATTCTAGTATTGAAATGTATTTGCTATATGTGTAGGAATTCCTTTTTTCAAACCTTAAGTTTATACTAGAGGTTTGTGGTCTGCCTGCAACCAAAAAGTCATGTGTATAAAAATGTGAAACTTTTTTTTTTTTACTGTAAATATTATTGCTCATGGCATTTTTTCAGTTGGTTGTAGTGAACACAAACCATGTGCAACTGCTTTTGTGTTATCGTTATCATACTTATGTAAAATTACTACTCCTACATCATAATCACTAGCATCGGAAGCCACTATGATTTCTGCTTTTGCATTGTAGTGCGCTAATGACAAGTCTGACATTTTTTGAACACTTGACTTATCAATCCAGTTTCACTTTATGCTTTACGTAAACCGTTCAGTGAAGCTCTTAAATTCTGCATATTAGGTACATAAATTTGATAATAGTTTGCTAGTCACAGAAAAGCTTATAACTAGTAATGCTTACTGGGGGAGGCATATTCTTAATTGCACTTGCCCTCGACAGATCTGATGACCACCATTTGTAGTTGATTTTAGGTAAAAACAGTTTGCACTTTTTCTCACTGGACCTATACTCTTAAATTTTTTCAAAAGCTGTTTTTCACATGCTCAACATGTGTATCCTTAGATACACTTTTAATTAATAAATCATCCAGGTAAGCAACTGCGAAATCACAGTCTGCAAGCATGGTATCCATAGCTTGTCGAAATAGGGCTGGAGCTACTTTTATACCAAAAGAAAAGGTTGAATTCATACAATCCCTTGTGTGCATTTATAGTTGTTAACTGAACATTTTTCTTCAACATGCTTCAGACAGATCCACCTTTGAAAAAAAAAACAAACTTTTCCACCATTTAACTTTGCAAAAAATTTCCTCTGAACTTGATAATGAGTAATTATGGGGTTCTAATCACTTATATATATTGCTGGTGCTACCCATTTTGAATGATTAATCTTTCCAATTACACATTTTTTTTTTTCAAGTATCTCATTCTTTGTTAACTTCAAATAATATGCTCAGTCTTGGTTTAAATACTGGCATCAAACCTTTCTTTAATAGAAATTTCACTTTGAATTTAAAACACAGACCCAACTCAATCAATAGAATATCTCGAAAACATTTTTTTAATTCTTCCTTTAAATTTACACTGATTTTCAAATGTCACTTGTCCACTTACATTTTTGCAATAAATATTTATAAGAAAATCCCAAAGCTCAAATAATTTCTCCCAGTCAGTATCATGTTCATAGTATTTTTTAACAAACAAGCCTTAGCTTTTACACACTTGTTACAGAATGAGACATTACAAGTCATTTCACTAACAAAAAAATAATTTCTCACGACTTTGGAGGTTTTTATTATAGACTTTCTTTTCATGCGGCTTCATTTATTATTTTGATATCACTATCAGTGTCTAGTAGCATTTTTAGACCCACATTAATTTTCACATTCACAATTTTTTTTTAATTTTTAATTTCTGTGATTATTTTTTCTGTCACAATGCTGTGTACAAATATTTTTGTGATAATTTTTTCTTGGTTTAGTTTTACAGTGTGACTTTATATGTCCTACTTTGCTATACTTGTAATATTTTGAAACTTAAAGGGACAATAGTCTCCAAGATGTAACCTCCCACATCTGAAATATGGATTTTTCTTTTTGCTTTTTTTGTACATTTTACTTTTGCTTGAAAGTGTGCATATCTTTTTTTCAATTTCTTCAGCATCAGATTTAGGATTCTCTGCAATTGTCAAATATTTCCTGCAATTTAAGGTTACTATTTTGTTCAAGTTTTGTTAGAATTTTTGCCTGTATTTCTGCATAATTTTTTTTTTTTTGCTGTTAACCCTTGAATAAAAATGATGCCTTAAAACATATCTGGAGTCAGTTAATCTGAATCTTTCCAGCTTATATGACAAAATTTTCATCTTTTTTTGTAAGATTCATATATTTCCAGCAAGTGTTGAATAAAGAGGTTCTGTTGGTAAAAATTTTTGTTAGAGTATTTAATGTTTCTTCAAAAATTTCCCGTTTTATTTTTTTCAGTATATTTCATATTCTACCAGTGCTAACTTTCTGAACAAAAGTCTTGTTTTTTTCCTGTCTTCCTAGTTGCTGCATTCTTCTCTGAAAATTTGTTCATATCTTTGAAAATAAGCAGAAAAGGCAAGTTCATTATCTGGATTGTATGTAAATTTAGGTATGGTTTTTGCTACAGTGTTGGGGGAGGGTAAAAGAAGTTGAAGACTTTTCTGTTTTCTTCAAAATTATTTCCATTAATTTTTGTTGCTGTTTTTGAGTTCCAACAACTGCTATTGCTGTATTTTTATCAATTTGCAAGAATGATTTTTTTCTACACAGAAAAATATAAACTGTGGTTTAAATTCTTGTCACTGTTATCTTGTGTGCTGAAGCAATAAGTATTTTCTTTTCTACTCAGTATGAATTTTGATATTCTGATAACTCCTGATGTAACTCGTATGAGCTTTGATCTTCATTACTCCTGTTATAACCCATGTTCTAGCAGTTATAATACTAGTCTGGCTTAGGCACTCACTGTCACCTCTGTAAGAAATACTCTGAAGACTGACTCCAACAGTCTTTAAACTCACTGGAGTTCTTTATGTAAGTATCAAGACTAGTCCATTTATGTCACTGGGTGTGAGTTATTTACCCCACAATAAAATCAGTGAATGGCTGCATCATGACCCTTGCCATAACTGATGTGAGAGTGGCAATCAAGGGAACACTCCAGCAACTTCAGACTGATGTATTATATGCAACCTGAGAAAAATCAAAATCAAATAAATGCTTTCCATGCTTTAGGAGCTGTGATTATAAATTTGGATATTGTTAGACATTAAAAAAAAAAAAGAAAAAAGAAAAAAAAAAAGCCTTTAGGGGCTATCAATTATTTCTTTCTGGCAATGATATAACCCAGTTATGGGTTAAATAACAGGATGGATTGGGTTCTATAGCCATGGCTGGCAACCAGTCTACCAAAGAAAGTAATGGCAATCTACTGCTGGATAATCTACCCAGTCAGTCATGTCCCTTTCGAGACATAACTGCCCAAGCATGTATCACGTATGGCACTTAACGGAATGATATTTCTACATCCAATGGTGTTAGCTTTCTTGTTAATAGATCCTGTTTGCTGTTGATGGCTATGAACCCTATTTTTAATAGAATTGAAATTTTGAGTCTAAAAGAAAAGTTTTCAAAAATCACATTCATCCATTGTTACTTTCTATCAACAGCACATTCAGATGAAGAAGACATTGAATATTATGATAAAATCCAATCTATAGTAAGCCATATATCTGCAAAAGATCATTTATCATGGGAAATTTCAATTGCAATTTATGTAATGTTCATGTCAACCATCTATCTGCTATGAGTAAATTTTCTCTTGGTAAGGCCTGTGGGGAATGCTTTATAAAGCTTTGCATTATAAATAATGTTACCAATGCTCCATTTCAGAAGCATAAGCTTCACTTGTACTTCCTCACATTGAAAAAAAAAAAAAACAACTTTCACTGCATTTTTTGTTTAGCTACTAGTGCTTTTTACCTGAAATTTGAGCTCATACACCTCTCAACAATCTTTTGAAAAAAGATGTTGCATAGAGTGGTCAGACATGTGTCAGATAGCCTTCAAAAAGATAAAGTCTTTACTTTCTTCCAATCTTTTCCTGACACACTATATCCAATCAGTTGACATTATTGTAGCCTCTGATGCTTCCAATTATGGTATTGGGGCTGTCACTTGTCACATTTTTCCTGATGGCTGCCAAAAAGCAATAACTCATGCATAGAGATCACTAACACCAGCAGAGCATTATATAGCCAAATAGAAAAAGAAGCATTAGTAATAGTTTTTGCTATTAAAAAGTTCCACAAAATGCCATATGGATGTTATTTCACACTGATCACAGGCCTCTTGTTAGTATTTTTGGATCTAAAAAAGACATCCCAGTGTATACAGCAAACCATCTGCAAAGATGGGCTACTATGCTGTTATTTTATTGGAAAATTATAATCTAATTCAACAAATACAATTGGTCATGCTAATGTTAATGCATCAGTATAACCAATCTAGGCTCATGACTACACAAAATAAAGTAACAGAAGACTTGGCCATCACAGCATTATCTCAAGAGCTAGAAGTCACTTCAGGGTTTGCATCCACTGTAAGAGCCATTACCAGTCACTTCTACAAAGATCTAGTGTTAAAAAAAGTGATATGCTTCCATTGTACAAAATTGCCAGAAGTAGGTATTGACAAAAGAATTCAGTCATTCTTTTAGCATCAATCTTCATCATCAAAAGTAGACAGTCATCTTCTTTTTGCGGAATGCGATTGTCCCATCTTCATTACACGAGTGATAAAGCAATTCCATTATGGCAGTCAAGACATTAGCTGTATGAAATCTCTATCATGCATCTATTTATTGGGTAAACGTAGACAAGCAGTTGGAGGAATTAATAAGCACACATTCCAATTGTGAACTGGCAATAAAATCTCCCAGGAAAGCTACCCAGTTCCTGGTTTATCCCTGAATCACCCTGGTCATGGCTTCACAATGACTTTGCTGAACCCATCAAAAGGCAGTATAAGTTTATCCTTGTTGCAGTAAAGGGCCAGAAATGTTTCAGATGAATTGCATCACCTCAGGTGAATTCTTAATTTCAAATTTATCAATTTGGAATTCCACAGATACTACTGATAACAGCACTGCTTTCACTTCAACTGCATTTTTTCAACTTTCTGAGCACAGAATGGTATTCAATACATTAAGAAATCACACAAATGGACAAAGGGAGTGTTTTGTAGATACCTTTAAGAGAGCACTCATCAAACTTTAAGAGGATGGAACCACACAAGAAACATTAGAAATATTCATTGGAAGATCCAGAGCTACAACCAATCCAAACATACCTAATGGAAATTCACCAGCAGAAGCACTGATGAAATGTAAATTTTGTTTATACACAGATGTCATCCATCCAACTACAAACCATTCCCTAAAAATGAAATTGATGATAGAAGAACAACTTAAATGTCAGCATGGAGCAGTGAAACACAAATATGATCCAGGACAACTTGTACTTGCAAAAGATTACTGTAACAGTAAAGAAAAATGTATCCAAGAAGGCATTATATGTTGCTCTGGAAATGTTACATATGACATGAAGATACAATTTTCAGTCTGGATCTAACATGCAAATCAATTATGACCATCAAACCTTCAAGAGACCAAATTAAGCTCCACCTTACTTCTAGACATTCTATTGAACACTTTTGAACTACCTCAACAAAGTTCCCAAATAATGCCAAAGGATAAAGATAGAACTCCAGAAAAAAAGTGCACTAAGAAAACCCAATCAACTACGAAGTCAGTCATACCAATTGCAATTAAATCCCTCACAAAAGTCATAGGAGTTTAAGGCTAAAAAAAAAAAAAAAAGAAAAAAAAAAGGTGTCAAGTTGTACTAAAGGACGATAACTCAAAACACAATTGAGTTACGTCCCTTGTTCATTAGCTGCACCAGACACGTCTAAATTCAACAAAAGCTGACAGATGAAACTCATGGTATAAATCCAACTAACCCTTGCTGTTCTCAGGCAGTAAATGAATGAAAAATTATTTTATTATGTGTTAAAATACACTAGTCTTATTTTCATTCATTTTTGTTGATTCTAACAACCTGGGATATAACATGACTATTTTGAGGTGTAAACTGACAACTCTGTGCAACTGATTTGAAGAACACCACTATGAATTGTCATTTTAAAAAAAGCTGTCAGTTATTCAAATAATCACATGATTTAAAGAGATGTGGAATAAAAACTTATCCTCACACATGAGAAAGTATTCTATCTTCTAGAAACAGAAAGTGAGAGCATTACATAATTTCATCAAAATATCCTTGAAAATAAATGAGGTATCAGCAGTTGAAATGGAAGAAAGTTTCACTATTTTGACACATGTTCACACTATAAACTAGTCCAGTTCAGGAAACCTAATATAAGGCAAAAGTAAGCTATCTCTTCAATGTCAAATTCAAAGAAAAAAAAAAAAAAAACCGTATCTAAAGAGAAAGCAGAAAAATTTGGTATGTCACTTTATATATAATGAGAGAAAAAAAAAGATTATGTTACCTCACACTGGTATAAGGCCCAAATAATATATAAACATTGCTTGAGTTAAGAAGTGAAATATATTAACCTGATACCCAAGTATATAAAAATCAGGTTATTATGGATTTCTTTACTCAGAAGAGAGAAATTGGAGCACATACAGTGATATACATACATATGTAAAATTATGGTATGAATTTTTACATAGTTTGTTAAGAATGGAATTACCTATACAGCATGCATTGTTAGAAATGTATTGAGCTAGTCAGTGTATTTGGAATTATTTTTTGTTCATTTTACCACTACTATTTTTTAGAAAAGATTCCTGTCTTTTACAGATTGCGCATCTGAGGAAAACTAGAATGAATCTTGTAACAACAAAAACAATAAAATCAACAGTATTAACAACTCTTAAGTCTCTTAACTGTAAAATGATCTAGAGAAATCATTCTTTATCAATTATAAGCTTTGTTTTAACTAATGTATTTATAGCACTTCATAAAACCAATTTTATTTACAAAAACAGAAATAAATTGTAGACACATTTTTAACCACTTTCTCAATATTAAGAATTTTTAACATCCCAAATATAAAAATGGAAATACAACTGCAAATATTAGCATATTTCAAATTTGAATGAGAAAATTATAAACTAAAAATTAATTTCTTGTGCCATTTGTTAATACTTTAGAAGTAATATTTTTTTTTTAATTTTCTGTCTTTTTAAGCTTGATTATACCTATCATTATTATTATTATTATTATAAAGTTATCAACTGTTATACTCTTATCGACCTTATGGTAATGAGTAAATCACAGTCAAGGATGAAGATATGTAGCACTGACTAAAACAATCAGTAAAGATTGCTACAGGTCAATTTAGGGTTAAAACTGCTATTTTCAGACAAACTGCAAAAAGAAAACTTTATAAAATATTGTATTTTTTTTAAGAAATGCTTGAACTGTAGATATTTATATAAGCACTTATTTCTGAAATCCAAGTTCAAACTAGACCTTAGATAATTTGCATTTAATTAGCACTAATGCTCTTGAAAAATAACTATTTAAATAATTTTTTAAAAAATATCCCTGAAAATTTTTTAAATTGTTCTAATAGAATTCCATTTTAGTTCCTATATTTATGCAAAGTTTTATAAAATCATTCTTTTTAATTGTCAGGAAGCAGCAATTCTGACAGCATCAACAGTCCAAAACCAACTGAAGATTACATCAGTTGTTTAAAAAAGATGCTGACAACATTATGAATATAGGATTGTATTCCTTTTAGATGTTTAGAAACCTTGACAAGGCTAGTTACACAACTAAATGCTATAGATGACTCAACAATTCAAACAAGGTTTCTAGATGTCTATTTATGATATCAAATACAAAAATATTCAGTGTTAAAACTTACTTCATATACATTTGGATGCCACATTCTTGATTTAAATTGGACACTTGGAGGTGAATAAGGATAATCCGAGGGAAATTTCATGTGAGCCTGTAAGAAAAACAGCAAGACAAATTAATAAACTAATCTCTAGCCACATTAAACCATTGTAATCTATAGAAAGGTACCTCCATTAATTTGCTGAAAAAAGAGCATACTATGATGAAAAATGCCCCAAACTTGATAAAGACCAAGTTTTATTGTCAAAATCTTATCAAGAGGAAAGAGAAAAGTATTTTTTCATTATTCAAGATTTTTTTTTTTATCTTTCTTAGAGCATTCAAAATTTTTGTTAAATATCTAGCACAACAAATTTTAGCATTTTTTTTTAGTGAAATACACATTGATTTAGAAATTCTTGCAATAATCACATAATTGTCAGATTGTTCATTTTTAAATTTATTTTAAACCTTAAGTATCACAAATTTGAGGAGGTACCTAGTTTTAATCAATTTAAAATAGAAAAAAAAGCATTTATTTACATATTGGTATTGTTATACAAGTATTCAAATCTGTAATAAACTAATCCTTATTAATGAACTCAAACAGAT